>OX387429.1:16522585-16600685 GCA_947563755.1 Lochmaea crataegi | reverse complement strand
ATGCTACTGTGTGTACCCGGATATGGATATTTACATAAAAAAGCGTTATAGATAATTGTTTTGTGGTAGGATTAATTGGTCGACCGAATAAATGATACCTTTTATCTTTTATTGTGGAACTAATTTAGATGATCAATGGAGCAATCATTAATTTATCAGGTTTTTTATCAAGTGAATTTTAGCCTTTTAAAAACTTGGATTCATAAAAGATAAATTAATTTTCACTTTGTTAAATTTGCCCAAAGAATTTGAAGTATTTTAAAAAAATCCACAATAAAATAATCAGCCAGGTCTTATTATTTTCTCGAATAACTATAGTATATTGTGTCACAATGGCAGAAAATGAGCATTAGCTGAACGAGCGAGCGTAGCGAAGCGAGGGCAACTGATAGCTAAGGGCTGCTGAAGCGTTTCCTGCATGTGTGAAACAAAATAAACAAAAGGGGAAAATATAACAAAAAACTAACGTTCAATGAAACTTTATGTGAAACGTCAAAATATTCAAGTGTCAGCTGGTGAAAAACTACAAAATCGTTTTCCGTCCTTGTGTTGGTGACAACAACAGTACTTTCCTTCCTATTTTTGGCCTTCATATGATTAGTTTTCCGGTAAGGTACCATCGAAAGTACGTGGTTTCGGCACCGATTATACTGCATTAGCAACGTACTTTGCGCACCTTTCACTTCGAGATTATGTATGTCAAGATTAATTCGAGATTTTGATCACTTGTCAAGGACCGATGACAATACAATAATTTTAATTAAAAAAATAATTATTATTAATTCCTTTATACTAGATTTCCTATTGCATAGGAGCACAAGAAAGGGTCGATAGCCATAAAGCGGCAATAAACCATTGGCGATACATTTTCAAAAAGTTTTTTATCACTGTATGAAAAATATTGGGATAGTGTGGTTACATTTACTAAGGTAGGTATGCAAAAATAAATGTCAAAACAATTTCTAAAATATTACAATGAGTCATATTATTATTAAAATCTTCATCTATTGTAAGTATATAATAACAAATTTTATTTATAATTTTAATCATTGCACTTCTTAATTTTTCACATTTTTGTATGTGGCTTCTTTTTAATAAAGCAAAATAAAGAATATTTGTTTGTGCCTTTTATTAAATAATTATTATATTTATCTTTGGGATCCTTAGCATTTTTTTTTGTAGTTTATTAAATACCTACCAACCATACTTCAGCCTATACTTTTATCTAATAGAAAAAATCCAAGTATATAAATTTAACGAATATATAAATTTATCCTAATACAAAATTATTTAAAATAATAAAAAAAATCTGTAAGACCCCTCCCTACTCGGCAAAACCCTTAAACTGACTGCACGACATTGGCCTCCGGCTTATCATATTAATGAAACCTCAACCATTGTGCAGAATTTTACGACCCTATTGAATTTGAGGCGGTACAGGACGTGTCGATTTAATTTTGGTAAAACCGACCTGTTTTATCATTTTATTCCAAATAAAAAATATAGACTCACCCTATATATATAGTACTTTTGAATGAATAATGAGGCACTTTGCTCCTACGGAAAAAGAAATATAGTATAATTATGTGATAAAA
The DNA here is from genome assembly GCA_947563755.1 of Lochmaea crataegi. Lineage (NCBI taxonomy): Eukaryota > Metazoa > Arthropoda > Insecta > Coleoptera > Chrysomelidae > Lochmaea > Lochmaea crataegi. The sequence goes on along the minus strand of OX387429.1, from coordinate 16,599,090 downwards.
CGTCACTTTTTTCAATTTTGACATACATCATATGGTCTAACAACATCTTGGTTGACAAATTATTATTTCTTCATAGCCGAATGGTATGGGGGTTGGATGACGAAAATTATGAATTGTAGGCGTAAGGTTCGAATCCTGGAAACGGTGATAATTTTTTTTGGTTTTATTGTGACATTTGTATATGAATAACCTTCAATACATTTTCTACCTTCTGGCTTTTCACTTACATATCGCTTTAATTATATTATTCTGCACAACTATAATAATTGTTATTATATCATTTTAAAATAAATTAATAAAACGTACAGTAACGTCGGTAGTACTTGAACCGACGACCCTCACTGTGGAAGGTAAGCGCTTACCCATCACACCAATAAGTACAACGAGAAAGATTACAAATGTAATATTTGACAACGATAACGGTTGTGATTTACAGACGGACAAACGGGAGTTTCTTTTACCTAATTAGATTTAATTTGTTGATTTTAGAAAGGCATATGACTTTAAGACAGACTGGCTATCAGACGCAATAAATATTCTGAATGAGTTGAGACGTTTTTTGAGGCTTGGAATATTGTTGGAGTGTTTCCCAGGACTGTTGATATCCTATTCTTAGGACCTGTAACCCCTATTCTCACTCCTTTGTTTATTAATGACCCATCAGTATACTCGTAGTAAGTGAGGGCTCCTACCGTAATTAGGGTGATATCGTTTTGTGTTAACTCGTTGATAACAACGTGAGTTCGAAATCCTGTTTCGTTTCCTTGGGCTTATTTATGGATTGGGTCGCTCAAACCTTTTTTTTTTTCGGGCCGAGATGGGAAACTCATGGTCGAATGGGTCCAGGACCCAAACAGTGTTGGACTCATCCCCAAGGGGATGCCTACCAACCAAACCCACCTCAAACTCGCCGTTACCCCCGCCTCGGAATCACTACCCTAGCATACTTCGAGACGGGCGACGGTCCCTCGCACACTCTCCGCTCACACCGTCATCTTCTCCCTACTATCACTCCTACCTCTCATGCCATATCGAGTCCTTCTCTCCCCCTAACCATGCTCTCTACTACTCCACTCACCTCCATCCATTCCTCCTCCCCCCTCAACATTATCTTCTTCTTCTTCAGCTCTTCCTCGTTCCTCCATCATCTAAACACATGCCCCACATCATCCTCCACTTCACACCTCTCGCACACTCCAATCTCTCTTTTCCCAATATTGTGGAGGTACCCTACTCTCGACCCATGTCCAGTGAACACCTGTGTCAAGAAGTAGTTCACCTCCCCGAACTTCCGGTCCATCCAATCTCTCCTATTCCCAATCGCTCCTTTTAGTGCGCCCTCATACTCCTCCCACCTTCTCTCCATTTCCTCTACCATCCATTCCTGTACTTCATCTCTGGTCGCACCCCTCCAGCGTTTGTTCCTAGCTCTAGCCATCACGTTGAATGGGTAGGACCTTGCCAGCACCGCTGCTGCCAGTCCACCCACTGTCCTGTACCCCTGCACCACCCTCAGCAGTATCCCTCTCTGCACCCGCCTAGTGAAGTGGCCTAAACCTAGCATTCACCCCCGCTCTTTCACCCCACATCTCCGCACCGTACAGCATACTCTGCTCTACCGTCCTACCAATTACCCTCCTCTTCCACTCTTCCGGCCCTTTCACATTACATATCAATTTCCCCGACCATGCTGCCCTCACTTTACCCTTCTCTGTCGCCTTTAACATATGAGTTTTGAAGGATAATTGACTATCCAACCACACCCCTAGGTATTTCACAGACTCCTCGATACGAATTATCCTTCCCTTAACCATCACCCCCACTTATCTCGTCCTGCTTTGTTCCTTCACTAGCAACCCCACCGTCTTATCTTCCGCCACTTCTAGTTCGCACCGCTCTATCTTCTCCACAATTTTCCTACACATTCTCTCCGCCTCTCCATTTGCCGTACATACCAGACTCACAGCGTCCGCATACGCCGTAATCTCACATCCCTCTTCACACACTATCCCACAAACCTCATCAAACACACACTTCCAGAGCGTCGGTCCAAGAACCGAGCCCTGAGGCACTCCAGCCACCGTCTTATACCTTCTCCCTCTGGAGTCTACAATCACACGCCCCGTCAGGTAGTCCTCCACCAGGTTAACCAACCCCTGCCCCACTCCAAGCCTCAGCAACGCGCTCAACACTGCCCGTTTGCTGACACTGTTGAACGCGATCCCGACGTCGAAGAAAATGAGTAGGGCCAAACTCTTCTTCCTCCTGCTGCCCTCCCTAGCTCTTTCCACCAAGCCCATCACCTTGCCCAGTGCCGAGAAGCAAGATTTCACTTTCGCGAACCCGTGCTGGTTTACCCTAAACCCCCATTCCTGCGAACTTCCTCCTCACCCCCATCCTTTATTATCCCCTCCATCAATTTACGCATACCACACAGCAGGCTGATAGGCCTGTAGTCCCCCGCTCGCTGTCCCTCTCTACCCGCCTTCTTCATCAGTATCACCTTGGCCACCTTCCATCCTTCAGGAAACTCCTCCTTCCTCAGCACCCTATTGAATAGTTCCCAGAAGTACTCCCCATTGTCGTCCAACAGCCTCTTCGTCATATCACCCCTCAGGCCATCTATCCCTGGGACTTTCCTCACTTTAATGTTTCTCCCCCCTCCTCTACTTCCCACTTCTCTACCGGCATTATCCCCCTCATTTTCCCTACCATCCTAGTATCTTGGATTTCTCGAATTCTGCCCCCACTCCTCCTTCGCCCCCTGTAAACAATTTCTCTATAATCTCCTTCTCCCAATTCTCCTCTAGCACCTCGTTCCTATTTCCACCCATCCTCTTCACCGCTATCTCATATGCCTTTCCCCATGGATTGTTTTCCAATTCCCCCAGTAACTCTTCTCATTTTCCTCTTTTTTCCCTATCCACCCTACGCTCCAGTTCCTTCTTCTTCTCTTTGTATCCCCCTTTTCCCTCTATCTTTCCTATATCCTCAGCATTCGTCTTCGTTCTTTCTTACACTCTCTCCACAGCTCTTCTATTTCCTCATACAACCAGTAATTCACCCTCCGCTCACGTCTATTGCCCCTCTTTCTCTCTCGTTTACAGACCAGTTTTGTGGTAACTCACGCTCGTTGATAACAACGTGAGTTCGAAATCCTGTTTCGTTTCCGTGGGCTTATTCATGGATTGGGTCGCTCCAACCGTTTCATCGCCGGGTGTCAAAGATTTAGTCTGAGTCAGTCTATAGACATTTTTTAGAACGATCCTCCGTACATGTAGATGTGGTGGAGGAAGGTCTATCATTACCTCTAAATCTGCGCTGAGGCATGATCTCATTGCATCCGTGTTTCCCATGCAGGCGAGTCACTTTTTGCAACTCTGTTTCTGCCTTTTGTTGCGTTGTTTTGTTCCACCAAACCAACGCAGTATAGGTAATAATTGGTCTGACAACCGTTAGATATGATTAATAGATCATATTCAGTTTCAGACCCCACATTTTCCCAAAAAGCGTGCGGTACGTCCAGAGAGCCCTTGTTGCGTTTGGGGTAATATATGCGAGGTGTGCATTCCAAGTGAGTCTCCTGTCGAGGAGTAGGTACTTAACCTCTACTGAAAAAGAAAGAGTGGGTTGTTCCATTCATGCTCAGAGGCTGTATTTTCATTTCCCTCCTGTTAGTTAATGAAAGAAATGTCGTTTTGATTTGCTGATAGCCCTTCCTTCGAAAACCAAGTGGTTATTGTTCAAGGCACGTTGAATGCAATAATGCCGTCGTGTTTGCCTCTAACCACTATAACTAAATGGTCAGCATAGCCCAGAGCTCGAAATCTTTCTACTTTGAGCTCTTTTCTAAGAGGTCGTCAACCACTAGTGACCTCAATAGAGGTGGTAAAACTACTAGTTGAGGACAGCCTTTTACTGTGTTAATAGTAGTCGATTGATCTACGAGGTAGGTGATTATTTTCATAGTATTTAGCATGGATTGAGCCCATTTGATTATTGGAGGGTTGATTCATATGAGGTGTTATCCAGTGCAATGAATACTCATAGCGCAATATAGGGAAGAGTTCTGTTTATACACTGGAAGCTGATGGTAAAAAATGAGTTTTAATTGTAGTGACCGAACAACCAATATTATAAATACAGTACTTAACATTTTAGCTAAAACTTGTTTTATCCTTCTCGTAACATATTTTTCCTGTAGGTTTTTGAAAGAATTCTAAATTACGTGCTAAGAGGAACATCTTAAAAATCAATTATCATAAAGTTGAGTTTCTAAAGGTGTGTAAATGCGCATACCACGCACACGACTACAAAGTATTTCTTGTCGATTTAATTATGTTCTGATGGGAATCACAATCCATCGGTGTCTAACGAGACCTTTTTATTTATAAGAATAATTAAATTTTCTGTTGGGCGATCCATAAATTCCCTTACAGACCGTTGTATTTTGAAACAGGAATGTAAAAAATTGAAATTTTCGTTAGTAGTTAGGCGCGCCGAACATCCAAGCACCTGTATACATATATATAACTCTTAACCTCGACTCTTTGTATATCTAAATGAGTATCATATGTTTTTGTTTCTCTAATTATGTCGGTAATGATAATATATGTAGTTGTTGGATTTAACAAGAGAATCGTGGAATTAAGAGGCGATTTCCGTTTTTATATTAAAAAAAACGTGGAATCAAAGTTAATTGTAACACGGATGTGCAGTGTCGATTTTCGTTATTAAGAGGATTTCACAAATCGTGTTTGTGTTTTCTCACAGGTTTTATGTAGAAAATAAGTCGAATTATGTATTATTTTTTCATCAATAACCGGTCTAATAATATAATAAAGAAATGTATTAATTTCATGAGGAACTGTACACACTCCTACCCTATGGGAATATTAAGTGACCATTGAAAAGTTTCTGCTCCCATTGTTTATTAATCTACGGGGCGTAATAACTTTTGAGGGGTAGGTTCGGTTTGATTTATATTATGTTGAAATGTTACACTACTACCAACTAATTAACTGATTCATGGAAACCAGAAAAAAATTAGGAATGGCCTTTAAAAATTACTTCGTTTTGTTCATATAAAAAATTTCACCCTGTATATGGTTTTTGGGAACTTTAGTTGACATTTTTCATAAGTATATAGTTCAAATTTAGGGCTTCACACGAGAGCGAGATTTTTCTCGTCTCGTCTCGTTCTCGTCTCGAAAAAGCGAGACGAGACTAGCGCTTCACACGAAGGCGAGATTTTTCTCGTCTCGTTTCGTTCTCGTCTCGAAAAAGCGGGACGAGACTAGGACTTTACACGAGAGCGAGATTTTTCTCGTCTCGTCTCGTTCTTGTCTCGAAAAAGCGAGACGAGACATTTTAGAAAATATGGGCGATACCGAGACCACATACAGCGCAACCCGAGAGTCTCGTTAAATTTTTTTATGAAGTTTTTATTGGAAAAATTAGAAACGGTCTACATAGAGAACAATACATTTTACAATATATAAAATCTGGTGACCATCTGTGAAACATTTTATTGTAAATTTAAAGTGGTGAGTCTTTCTTTTTTTTGATGTGGAATAAAATGATAAAACAGGTCGGTTTTACCAAAATTAAATCCGACACGTCCTGTATCGCCTCAAATACAATAGGGTCGTAAAATTCAGTTGAGGTTTCATTAATATGATAAGCCTTTAAATTAAATCTTTTAGAAGCTCTTGAGGTAAATAAAAAAAAGTTCTGGTAATCGTCTTAACGAACAAATAGATATCAACCATTCTCCCTTATTAAACTTATTTACCTAGAAGATAGGTCGGGAGTGATTGTTGTGAATGAATTTCCAGGTAAACTTGTTCAATAATTTTGTTAATATTCGTTGAATTCCGTATTTAGGCATTTTTTGTAGGTACTTTATTTCCATGTAAACATTTTGTAATACTTTGTCAATATTTTTAAAATTCCTTAAATTCCGATTATTTTCTACAGCAGGTATGATTATGACAAAATCACGTACATCATTGAAATATGATGTAATGCGTATATGAGTTACTATGTATAAATTCTTGGTCATCAAAAACTATTTATAGATTTTATTATCAATATTTAGAATTAAGCGAGACGAGACAACCGGTAACGAGACGAGACTACCGGTAACGAGACGAGACCGAGACTTAACGAGACATAATTTCTTCGGAATTGATGAGACGAGCCCACTCTCGTCTCGTGTGAAGCCCTATTCAAATTTGACAGAAAATTTAAACTTGAGCAAAATTAACCATTGGAACATTTTTTTAAATAAAAATTGGCACAAAGACATAACTTTGGACAAGCAATATTATTTTATGAACCATTTTACATTTTGTTACAGGGGGCGTGAATAATTCCTGATGGTAACGTTTTTTGACGAAACTTTTTAGTGATTTTTATTAAAAAATTTGACGTAAACATCATTTCAACGTAATATTGATACCCTTTTGAACACGATAATTTCAACCGTTTTCGATAAAAACGCAATTAAACAGTTCAAAGTACCAGAAGCGGATTTCAAGTAACATACAATGAAAACTTGTAACGTAAGGCTTTACTTCGACGATAAAGCAGAACAATTCAGCATAAAAATAGCAAAGTCAAATTAAATGTTGTACGTGGCCCCCTCCGACTTCTATGCCTTTTTAAATTCTTTTAATAAAGGAATTTCGGACTTCGCGGAAAATATTTTTATATCCCTCTATAAAATTATTCGCATTTTGTATTTTCCTCTCGTGACGGCATGAGCTAAGAATTTCATTAACATGAAAATCAATCAATCAATCAATACATCTTTTAGGAAATGTCACTTAGGTGATTTCTAAGGAACTAATGGGAAATGAGGTGGAGCTCCATCCTGTTTAAACCACATTTTCCTTCTTATATCTAGTGACACATTATCCAAAATACTTACTAGTACATGTGCGTTCTACATTGTATTGTGAAGTATTTAAAAATATTTTAGTTAAAGGTAATTTCGACAATGAATAAAATATTACAACTGACTATAAGCTGTTCAAAAATCCGCTCTTCAAACTTGCTTTACAATTTAAATTGAATATTTACACTTATTAATGAATCACCCTGTATAATATATTTTTTAAATATGTTTTGATAATATATAATTATCGTCACGAATTTGAGTTTTTTTCTTTGAAATATCATAGCGTTCCATTCAAACCGCATTAAAAGTTTATTAAAACTGACTTTTATTAATTATTATTAGATAAATAGATAACGTATCGTTAAGTAGGTACTTATGAAAACATTTATCCGTTAATGCGACACATCAATCTTGTTTTTTGTCAGGTCGATCCTCAATGTTTTGGGTATCGGTTTGTTTTTGCGTGAACAATAATCCGGATTAAATAATTTCATGTGTTCAAACGTAATAAGTGTTAAAAGTGACATTTTATTTTTGAGTACTTCACGAAAGCGTTAAACATAAAAATAACATTTGGGTACGGGGGTTTCATTGCGAGATGTGCAGGTTATAAATCTGAAGCCGGGGTTTCACCAAACTGTGCATTTGCTGCTGAAAATGTCGGTAATGAGCAAAGGAAACTCTTCGGCATAGAGGATAGCAAAATCACTTTTATTCAAATTAGTTTGTTGTGTGTTGTTAAGGCAGAAGAGTTTTAACAGGACTGTTACCTGAATAGGCATCTTGAAAAGCTCAAAATAGTGGAACAAGAAGAATGTATATTCTGTGGAATGGAAAAAGAAACCCTTTTTAATTATTTTTAATACCTACAAAGTCAAAGAAAGCACCAAATCAAAATTAAATGAACTCAAACACGATCAAAATAACTATTAAGAACCACGTGCTGGGCAAAGAACGCTTGTTTATCATCAGATTCATCAGGGCGACTGTCTCATGACGTCACGTGGACTTGCCCTATAGTGGTTGGTAGTCCAGCTGATTTAAAACGAACACGTGAATTGAATTTAGGAAAACCAGAGTGTTTTCTGTTATCGAAGGTGATTAAAAACATTCGAAGATAAGTAACATTTTAAAATTCCATGCCGAAGAGAAATGTTTTTGGCAAAACACCAAACGATCATAATTTTCGATATTTTTGAAGACGAGGACAAAAACGGATTTCTTTCTCACAAAATGTTCCATTTCTGTTTGCTAACCTCACTTACCGTGCATACTGTCAAATGAGCTAACCAATAAAATAACTTGAACTCATAGTGTATGCAAAGCTTATGATTGGCTGTTATTCTTCTGCAGTCAGATCATTTGGTATTGGATTTAAACTGGCGCCCTCTACTATGATTAGAAATTGGAATACATGCGAGTCCGATTTCCTTATATAGTCTCGATGGCATGTTCTCTCGATTTACATTATTTTACATTGGATTCAGTATGGCTCCATTGTGACCCTTTTTTAATTCCATTGATATTGGATCTTGGACTTCCCAGATACTCCAAGACCAGCAATGACAATTAAATCGAAAATTATACAGGGTAATTTATAACTATTGGAAATGCTAAGGGACTAAAAAATGGGAATAGGACCAAAAATGCCTCAATAGAATATGTCTGTGGAAAAAGACACAGGGCGTTGAATTTGGAATTTTTTTAAAAACTTAAACTTATTTATTTCAATTACATTAATCGGGACAAGAAATAAGTATTATATTGTTGCATAATTTGTTTGCTGAAGTAATTCTAATAACTAAAGATCATCGAATCTTCCATCTCTACTACACAACATTAACAGCTTATAGAAAAATATTTTCGAGGATTAGCCAGAGCCCCAGATGTGCCCTTCTCTCGTATGTATATTTTACACCCCTCTATTACCTCGTCGCCCTTAACAGTTTAAATGTAACTGTAACAATGTGGCGGGAGAGAAACGCCCGCAAAATAATTTTCCGGCTCGTTGGTTTCGACCCCGAATATTTACCAAATAATAACGTCAGCCGACCATAATTAATGTTATTCCGTAGAGATTCATAATAGAATCTATTCAATGAAATTTGGTGCAGCGTTATATTCGGTTCTTTTAAATGGGTGGTAGGTAGGTACTTGATTATTTTCTCGTTTATGGTACTTTTTGTAGAGTACTTGACTCAAGACACTGATGATTAAATTAAATAATACAGAGGAAAACTGCGATTTGAGGTACCTATATTTCAAAATATATCGTTGGCTTATACTGCCATAAATTATATATCTACTTAAGACTCTTTTTGTAGGCCCGATGATCTTTAAAAAGTAATAAATGGTTACAGGTTCGGATTAAAAAGGTAGGGATGTTAAAAAATAATCGATTTGTATATAAATCGATTATTATTTTCTTATAATCGATTTTTAGTTATCGATTTGTATAGTAATATTAATCGATTTTTAGTATACCGATTTTATAAATTACGTGTTTAAATCGATTTTCGGAAACGGCTCGTATTATTTATTGACCATTTTTCAAAATTTTAACAATTATTGACCATTTTTCAAAATTGTGTCTATTTTTGACAATTATTGACCATTTTGACCGTTTTTCAAAATTAGTGAATATTTTTCAAAATGATGACAATTTTTAACCATTTTTGATAGTTTTTGACCATTTTTGACAATTTTTCAAAATCATTGACCATTTTTGACAATTTTTCAAAATAAATGACCATTTTTGAAACTTATTGACAATTGTTGACAATTATGGACCATTTTTGACCATATTTCAAAATTTTTGACAATTTTTCAAAAACTTTAACAATTTTTGACAATTATCAACTATTTTTCAAAATTTTGACAATTTTCAACAATAATTGTTCATTTTTGACAGTTTTTGACAATTTTTGATAGTTTTTGACAATTATTGGCCATTTTCGACAATTTTTCAAAATTTTGGACGATTTTTCAAAATTATTGACCATTTTTGATAGTTTTTGACAATTATCAAAGAAACCATTTTTCAAAAATTTAACAATTATTGACCAATTTTGACAATAATTGTCCATTTTTGACAGTTTTTGACAATTTTTCAAATTTTTTTAAAAATTCTTGACCATTGACCATTTTTGACCATTTTTCAAAATTATTGACCATTTTTGATAATTATTGACAATTGTTGACAAATGGACCATTTTTCCAAATTTCTGATCATTTTTGACCATATTTCAAAAGTGTTGACAATTTTTCAAAAACTTTAACAATTTTTGACAATTATCAACTATTTTTCAAAATTTTGACAATTGTCAACAGTAATTGTTCATTTTTGACAGTTTTTGACAATTTTTGGTAGTTTTTGACAATTATTGGCCATTTCTGACAATTTTTCAAAATTATTGACCATTTTTGATAGTTTTTGACAATTATCAAAGAAGCCATTTTTCAAAAATTTAACAATTATTGACCAATTTTGACAATTATTGTCCAATTTTGACAATAATTGTCCATTTTTGACAGTTTTTGACAATTTTTCAAATTTTTTTAAAAATTCTTGACCATTGACCATTTTTGATAATTATTGACAATTGTTGATAAATGGACCATTTTTCCAAATTTTTGACCATTTTTGACCATATTTCAAAAGTTTTAACAATTTTTCAAAAACTTTAACAATTTTTGACAATTATCAACTATTTTTCAAAATTTTGACAATTGTCAACAATAATTGTTCATTTTTGACAGTTTTTGACAATTTTTGGTAGTTTTTGACAAATATTGGCCATTTTTGACAATTTTTCAAAATTATTGACCATTTTTGATAGTTTTTGACAATTATCAAAGAAGCCATTTTTCAAAATTTCAACAATTATTGACCAATTTTGACAATTATTGTCCAATTTTGAGAGTTATTGTCCAATTTTGACAATACTTGTCCATTTTTGACAATTTTTCAAATTTTTAAAAAAATTCTTGACAATTGACCATTTTTGACAATTTTTCAAAATTTTATACCATTTTTCAAAATTTTTGACAATTATCAACTATTTTTCAAAATTTTGACAATTTTTAACAATAATTGTCCATTTTTGACATTTTTTGACGATTTTTGATGGTTTTTGACAATTATTGGCCATTTTTGACAATTTTTCAAAGTTTTTGACCATTTTTAAAAATTATTGACCATTTTTGATAGTTTTTGACAATTATCGACAATTTTTCAAAATTTTAACAATTTTTGAGAATTATTGACCTATTTTAACAATAATTGTCCATTTTTGACAATTTTTCAAATTTTTTTTCAAATTCTTGACTATTGATTAGGTTGATTATCGTAATATGAAAAGCATGTACTTTTTAAAATAATACAAAAAAAATCGATTTATTTTTTATTAAAATCGATTTTTGAGACATCGATTATTTTTGAATAAAGAAAAATCGATTTTTATTTAATCGATTCTTTTCCATAAATCTCACATACCTATAAAAAGGGTTCAAACCGAAACAATATTTCTATTTATTAGCAAGTTAGCGAGTTCAGTTGGATTTCAATTTTCAGACCACTTCGTTTAAAGCTGTAGCTAAACTGAAGTTGATGAGTCAGTGGAAAAATGGAATTAAGACGAGAAAATTTGCGCTCAATAATTTTTTACAATTATCGAAGACAGGTGTCTCAGCAAGAATGCCCTGCCGAGATGGTTTCTGTTTTTGGCAATGAAGTCGACAATTTCTCGTTGGTATGGAGAATTTAAACGTGAACGGATTAATCTTAGCGACGATCCAAGAACAGGTCCACCAACAACAGCATCAACCAGGAAAACGTCAATGCTGTACTTAAGCTGATCCAAGAAGATCGACATGTCACATCTCGTGAAATTGAAGGATTCTCAGTAAAGTAATAAAGCCGGCAGCTTAGCACATGTCAGTAGTGATGAATCCTGGATTTACTCTTATAAACCCGAAAATAAACGTCAGTCGGCAGTTTGGGTGTTCCAAGATGTACCAGAACCGACGAAAGTTATCCGTTTTCGAAGTGTTTCCAAAAATATGGTGGTGATATTTGTCTCAAAAGCGGGTCATGTAGTCCTCTGCAAGATCAAAGAACTGCTACTGCTGATACCCCCAACGAATGATCCTCCACCAAGACAATGCAAGTTCCCACACAGCTCAAAAAACAATTGAGTTTTTAAAGCAAGAAAACATCGAATTGTCGTTCCATCCTCCATACAATCTCGACATAAGTCCTAACGACTTTTCTACTTTTCTAAAAATTAAAAATGAACTGCGTGGTCAAAGGTACCAGTCCCCAGAAGATGCAATCAACACCTTCAAAAACTCTATTTTGAATGTACCAACAAGTACCAGAATTGGTTCCACAGCATACAAAAATGCATTTCTCTTCGTGTAGAATACTTTGAAAAACTATAGTTTTCAGGGAATTTATTAACAAGGACAAACTCAAAGGATTATTCTTGATATACTTTCCTGTTTACAACCAATTCGACTGGTACTCAATTTCCCTTAGGTTTGGTGCGGGGTACCTTATTTTATTTCTTTTCATGTATTAGATTTACTATTATATTTTCGCTTTCAAATCAGGACAAATAACATTTTCAACTGGTTTTTGAAATTATAAAATCCTCCTTAACGCGTCTGATTTATTCCGACAAATTAATATTTTCGCATCAATTAATTATTATTCAAACTCGAGTTCGGTTGTTGTTAAAAAAAATACTAAATTCCTGTGAAATTCGATAATAAACAATGATTCGACACCAAACGACAAAAATATCCGTGGAATGTTGTAGCCATTGGCGTGTTTATTTTTTTGTTAGTTACCAACCGGCATCACTTTCTAATTTTGTTATTTATTAAATTAACTTTTAACCCCGCACAATTGTTGATATCGGAAATTCCTACGAGGACATATTTTACGCATTCACGTTGTAAGTCTGAATGTGAAACGTAAAATGTCGTACTATGGGACGGACTCTCTCACTCGGCCAATAACAAAATCCGAAAAATTTAGGAAAATACATTGATTTTTATAGCAAATAGAGGGCAAAATCCAAAGAAAGGATACATAATATTGCCATAATTTTGAAAACTATTTATCATAGTCTTTGAATAATTTACCAGATTGAACTGGTCGCATCGATTCCAGAAAAAAACATTCCATTTATAAAAAGGTAGTTGCAGAAACGGAAAGTGGGAACCTCATTTTAATTGTAACTAGCCCAATTTTTACTCAATGAATCTCCAACTTCATATAACCCTGAATAAAGATCATGACAGCATATCTGTGATAATCCTGTGAAACTAAAGATTAAGCACGTGGCTATATTCCCAAATATTCCTTCAGGTACTTATGACTTATTCAGAGATTCCTTAGCTCTGAATGAAAGTAAGTAGACGCAGTGTTCCTTTGAACAGCTAAATGTCACATATAATGTCACTCACGATGCAATTGAATCATTACGAGCAAAATCTGGTTTATTATTGATAGTGTCTGCAAATGAATCTCTCTAAGGTGTTGGGTGTTGGAGTTCGTTTATATCAAACTGTATAAGTTCCAAATACCTATACCAGGTAGGGAAGACTGGAAGAAAGGTGTACCCATACAGGATGGGCAACCTGGTATACTGAAGACCCCAAGGCAGAGACAGGTGTAGAAGCCAGAATTGTAGCAAGGAATCGGAGACCGTTACAAGTTCACATTGTCATAAGGGCAATGAAAAGGCGGATAAAATGGTCAAACAAGGTTTATTAATGCGATTCCTGAATCAGAACCCTCTTGCGTCACCGCAAAATCGACACAAGAAAGTATGTGGCACAGAATGGTAGGAAATCTCACCAACACATACAGGCGAAAAAGTTCATTAGAAGACATTTGCCAAAATTTACGGCTAACCTAATAAGCAATGATAGGAAAACTGTCAAAGCCGTGGTAGGTATTCTAACGGGACACTTTAAGCTTAATACAGCAAGCGCCAAACGTGATGGCGAGCGATCGCGCAGGTATAGACTCTCCTAACTAAATTACTATTGGATTTTTATAAGTTCCTTGCCGGTCAGTGTCGTACCTTGTAACATGTCTATCGACCTGTTTCGATTTTACAGAATAAATCCTTTTAATTAGCGCTCGTCGTCACTAGCCACTTCCAATTATAGTTCTGTGATCCCAAACTCTTCAACCCTGACCACCATAAGACTATTGACGTCTGCCAACGGACGCTTCCATTTTTTCCAACGCCACGTGAAACACCCCTTTCCGTTATCGACCGCCTACGGGGAAAGATCATCTTTCGATATCTTTCATCTCTTAAGTACCTATCTTATGAATTTTGCTGTGGTAAGCACAGCCCCGAGGATATAACCCCAAGAATATAACCCAAGAATATAACCCAAGAATATAACCCAAGGATATAACCCAAGAATATAACCAAAGAATATAACCCCAAGGATATAGCCAAGGATAGAACCCCAGGATACAGCCCTAGATCAAAATACCGCCCTAGAACAGAACACATCAGTTCAAATCAATACCTGCCTACCTACTTCAGGAAACCACTCCATATAAGCTAAGTACCTATAAAAGTACAAATTCCAGTGTTCATTTCCTGTGGCAGAATGAATTTGTGTTAATTCTATTTTTATTTTTTCTAAATCCTCAACTATAAAAGTTGAGGGAGATATCGCTTGGGGTCACTTTTCTTATTAACTTTCATTTTACAAGGCTTCTCTACCTTTTCCGCCTTTTTTTGGTACTTTTTATCGTCAAAAAGGTAGTGGCGCCCTCAACTTTTACAACCTTCCTGTAACACTTGTGCAGCATAAACTTGGGGTCGAATCACCCTTGAGAGGAGTCTCTAGCCGGAGCCCTTCGAGCTGGTGCCCTTTGAGGTAACAGCCATTTATCGTTACAACCTATAATTAGTTTTAATTAGGGTAGCAAATGGAACATGATTTCTTTGTAATTTCTTTTCATATTTTATTCAGTATTATAGGTAGTAGTACAGTTCATTAGAATGTTATATAATGATACACTTATTAAAAAATAAACTTTAATCAGTCACTATCTGAATACAAATTTTCTTCATCTTCACTGCTGCTTGTGCTGCTATTGTCATTTAAATTTATAATCACTGGATTTACCTCTGTTTGAACATTGTTTTTGACAGTAGCCCAAATGAGTTCAATGGGATTCAAATCCGGATGGTAGGGTGGAAGTCGCAAAACGTTATGTCCGTGTTCAAGCATAACCTCATCAAATTTGTATCTAATATGATGCTTTTTATTTCTCTTGATCAACTCGTATAATTCGGGTTTGAGCATGTCTGGGTTGAACAAAATGTTTTTTTCGTGCAGCCACTTCACCATGTCAGCCTTCCTAGAATTTGTGTTGGGGGCTGGATTAATTTGAATATTATGGTATGGAGCATTATTGGTCACGACTATCGAATTCACAGGTAAATTTGGGATCAACTTTTCTTGTAACCATTTACCATAATTTTCAGAATTCATTTCTGAATGATAATCCCCTGATTTAAATATAAGCCGACAATTAGGTATAAAGCCCATGTCACCTCCTGCATGGACAATAATGAGTCTTGGTCCCTTCGAAATATTTTTAAATAACCCTTTGGTTGATTCATCCGTCCAGTTCTTAGAAGATGTATGTCCACTATGAAGGTATGTTTCATCAAGAAACACAATTGGTCTCTGTTGGCTGCGAAAATAATTGATTTTTTGTAAATACTTGACCCTCAATGCCTCAATGCTCCATTTTCTCTATTAAAATTTTTCTATTATTTTCATTTCATTTGAAACCTATTTTCTTCAAAATTCTACGAAGAGATGTTCCGGAAGCCACAATTCCCAAAACGTAATTAATTTTGTGTTGTAACTTTTTTACCGTAATACGACGACACCCTTCCGTCTTATGAAAGTCGTAAATAATCCGTCTAATATTGGAATACTCATACTCGGGAATATCAGTTATTGGTGCTCTTCTAGGCCGCTTCTTTCTTGGGGTGGAAAATTTTACTCGCACGTTATTTGCAGAAATCAATTGCTCCCCTTCTTTAAGCACTCTTTCAATGGTTCTTATCGAAATACCTAATACAAAATAAAGATTTGTGTTGAAATAGTTATTTTTGAAATTTATTTAATGTTATCTGTAGCGAGAGATGTTTTATTTTTCTTATTTGATAACGTATCCGACTCACATTTGACACTTTGAAAATAATTGAACACTTTAAAAATTATTTCACGTGCCTGACTCTTGATAACTGGTTTTTTATTAGGCGATGACATTTTTTCAGAAACAACACAAAAATTATTCAGACAATGCCAAACGCCAACAGAATTGGAGGACAACTAATGATACGCTTCTGTACAGAGCATTTATATGTCTTGCAAGAGCTGTAGTGGGAGGTAACATTGAAAATGAGTTTGTGCGCATGGGGGCGGGCTCGTCATCACGTTTGGCGCTTGCAGTAGATATGCTAAGCTAATGGGGTCCAGTCAAACTAGTGGCCTTTACACGAAGCTTCTGGAATGGAAGTAGATAACATGGGAAATGGTATAAAGATTCAGTTCAAGTGCCTGGTTTGATGAGCACAACCCAATTAAATGAATGAATGAATAATGGGATTGACAGACGGATATATCTGCAGATTTTGTCACCTAGAGGAGGAAACTGCACTGCACATTCCATGTCAATGCGACTGCCTGGCGAATGTGCGGTTTCTTGTTTTAGGCGATGAAAAACCAACGACAAGAAACAAAGTCTCAAAACTGATTGAGAGGTCCACAATAAATCTGAGAAGGTCGTAGTGGAATAGGCCAATCAGCCACCTCCTCAAATCTTATCTAATCTAACAAACTGTATAAAAGCACGTGCTGCTTTTAAAATATTCATTTTTTTACGAAAATTATTAATGAGTAAAACAAGGTGATAACTTAAAGACCGGTCCTGTGTATTATATCTTAAAATCCTTCTAAACGTAGACCTTACCGTATTCATCAAACTTTTGTATTCCTTCAAAGATATATATGTGTTACAACTGTGTGACCAATGATTTCTTTTTTTTTATTTTCTCTTTTTTTTCATTTCATTTTTCCAACACCGGCGGCCGTGTTGGGATTACAATAGAACCCGCCGCGGTACGGGATCCCAAATAACAGACGTACCACCACAGTTTCTATATTTATATCTATCTCACCTACCGTAACAGCCCGTGTTTTCGGATCAATCGTGACAGGGTTACAGACAGTGGTGGCGAGTAATTTTTTTGAACTTGCTTCTTATTGCACGACATAGGACTTTTGGGAAGGCTAGTGAACTCGTGAAACGTGTGATGTTACGAAAAAGCGTTCGTCACGCGATAACTCATTCAAGCGACTGTGCGCAATCTCTCTTGCCGCACTGAGCTCGCACACCTATAGGTGTGAAAAATTGTCAAAAATCGTCAAAATTTTGAAAAAATGATCAAAAATTGTCAAAAATTGTCAAAAATTGTCAAAAATTGTCAAAAATTGTCAAAAATTGTCAAAAATTGTCAAAAATTGTCAAAAATTGTCAAAAATTGTCAAAAATTGTCAAAAATTGTCAAAAATGGTCAATAATTGTCAAAACCAATCGAAACTCGTCAAAAATTGTCAAAAATGGTCCAAAAGGATCAATAATTGTTAAAATTTTGAAAAATTGTCAAAATTTTGAAAAAATGGTCAATAATTGCCAAATATGTTAAAATTTTTGAAAAATTGTCAAAAATGGTCAATAATTGTCAAAGTCGGTCAATAATTGTCAAAGTTCGTCAAAAATTGTCAAAATTTTTGAAAAATGGTGAAAAATTCACGAAAAATGGTCATTCTATTGTGCATGAGAAGCAAGCTTCTGTCGGCGGTCCGACGACCGCTCGCCTTTTTTTTTATCACTGCATCATTCTTTTTGTCGATGAATCTGACTTTTCAAGTAAACCTTTAACAATACAAAAGGAGCCGCAGATTTTCCAGTATGGTGGAGGAAGTTACTATAAGAAACTCCGTAATAAATACTGTCAAAAAGCGAAAAATTTGAGCAAGCAAAAATACTTTTAATGATGCGTTTACATGAGTAAAGATTCTGGAATCTGCGCCAACACAAAACTGACGAGCCAAATGCTCACTCCGAAGAAATCATAATGGGATGCCAGTGGTTCTTCTCTGATCCTCTACGGCAACCTTCCTGGCAAGGAAGTCTTTCTTTTTATTGCCATTCATACCAGAATGGCGGGGCATCTGGACCACAGTGTCTTCTCATTGAGGAGAGTATTTTTTGGCAGTTTGATACCAATTTCGACGTTGCATGGTGAGAACAAAGTGCTTTGGAAGCCGCTTGGTTGTACGATAAAATTTTTATTTTTTTATGCGTGAGATTGTTTTCCTCCAATTTCTCCACACATAAACTGAAGGTGTAAATTTCCGGATGAAATACAGTTGCATAGGATCCTAAGCAGCTTGATACTTCTGTCCTAGATCTGCGACCGTATACACCTGCACCAGAGCCTGAGGGTGTTCTCAAGCCTTCGGTATACCAACAGCTATCTACTTGGTGGACGTTTTCATCTCTATTTGTAATCAGGACGATATAAGGCAGGTCGTAGTTTACTGTTGGAGACATTATTCCAGAGATCATTCCTCTGACTAACCATTTGCTACGCTCCTTATAAACTAGCTTCGCACATTAAGAATTATCCTCCAAAGGTTGACCTTAAGCTAAATGGAGCACACAATATAAACAGACATGGGAAAGCTAGAAATAATCAATTTACCGGAGAGTGTTTATAAAAAATAATAAAGTGGACCAAGCAAAAATTTCTCTTACTAACTTCCAAAACCAAAAGAGGATAGGGTCTTCCATATATAAAAACAATAGTTTATTAAGAAAAATTATGAATAAGATTGAGCTATTATTCATTGTGCTTCGATTTTTGATTGAAATTTGAATGACCATTTTAGATCTACTGTATTGTTTCTTCTGATGAAGTGTAATTTAATTCCTGTCGTGACCAAATGAGATAATAAAAATTCAAAAGTTACAGTAAACAAGAGTTTTTCAGGTACCCTATCAAGACATTCCACCTGAATTTGCACCTCAAAAAGCTTAAAATAAGTGGAGAGAAGAACGTAGATCCTGTGGGATATAAGAAAAAACCTTCATTCATCTACTTGTGGAATGAATGACAATACATAATCTCAGAGCACAAGACCTGAGGTCGGAGAAAATAGAGTTTTCCTGAGAGAATACATATTTTGTCTTTATCTTTCTTGTTTGCTTGGTTATTGCAGTAACAAAGACAAATATCTATTTTAGGGAAGCTCTATTCCATCATGGTACGACATGCATTGTTGTAGATTCAGTCAGAATCAGAGAATCTCCAACCGGAATAAACATGCAGTATAATTCAATGGGGATGGCCATCGTAGCACTGTGGACGTATAGAAAGCCGGGAATCCTGCGCCTAGGAGATCACTGAATGGAAGAAAAAGACGTACCTAAACTGAAAATTCTTCCAAATAGTAGACTAGAGGAACTACTAGTCTCTGAGACTTTTTAGGAGCTGAGAAGAAGCAGGAAAGCATTCAGATATCAGTAAATGTTCACCAAAAAAACATACCATGATTAACGTTTCATACAAAAGATTCGAAGGCTTCCAAAGAAAAATGAGCATTGGTTTTACATTTATAACAAGGCAGTTACTTCTCAGGTACTGGATGATCAGTAGTAGAACTAGCCTATTGACGTCGAGAGAAAACCTCTCCAAAATTCAAATACTAGCCTATATATGCATTACAGAACATGCCCAACGGCAGCCATGGAAGTGATTCTCAACCTCACATTACTAGATATCGTGGTGGAAAGTGTTGCAGAAAGGACAAGTATAGAGGGAATCATTAAAAAAAACCACCTCCTCACTTTTTAGAAATTAGAAAACCTGCGACATAATACAAGAAGGTATGATGAAAAAGTATAACTTTTCGAAGAAATTCGTTACGGAATCAAGCAACAAGAAGGAATGGGATCCCCATACCATTACCAGACTTGGAAAGAATGCCATTCAATGGTACACAGACGGCTCAAAAGCAATAGAAGGAACTGGGATAGGAGTGTATGGGCCAGGAACCAAACACTCTGAAAGCTTGGGAAAAACCCCAAGTATCTTTCAAGTGGAAATTCAAGCCATAAGAAAGTGTGTCTAGTTCAATATTGATAAAGGATATAGAAGGCAAAGGATAATCATAATGTCGGATACTCCAGCAGCCATTAAAGTACTGAGCTCTTGTGTAATCAGTTCCAAAATGATATGGGAATGCCTAGGCAAACTCATTGAACTAGGCGAAAACAATTTAGTCACCTTCCTGTGGATTCCAGGAGACACTGGAATAGAAGGAAATGAAATAGCAGATGAACTAGCAAAGAGGGGGACTAAAACACCCTTTTGGGGGCCGCAAATCTTTCGTAATAACAGCTCCAATGTAATATTGGGAGAAATAGGCGCAAAGCCGAAAATAAGAGAAGATCTGATCATTGGAAAGATCTAGTAGGGCCTAGAAAATCAAAGATTCTTCTGAGTGACTACAATCTGTTGAAATCAAATTAATGCCTAAGTCAAAGTAAAACTGCACTAAGAGTTTTAACAATGTCCCGCCTGAAAGAGCATCTGAAAAAGCTCAAAATAGTGGAGGAAGAAGAATTTTGATTCTTGGAAGAAGAAGAAGAAGAAGAAGAAGAAGAAGAAGCATGGAAGAAGAAATGTCCATCCACATACTTGCGAATTGCACAGCAATTCAGAATCCTAGAGCACAACACCTAGGAGATTATTGGATAGAAGAGGTACATTTACCTAAGTTAAAGCCTGTAGATATCCTAAAATTCCTCCGGGAAATAGGACTAAGGGAGCTGCTAGTCTCTGAGACTAAGTAGAAGTAAGGGGGCACAATAGATCTTTTAGGTCTTTTACTGGATAATCAACGCCAAATTGGAAGACTGAAAATCACTTGAGCTCGTGTAGTGTTTTTGTATAAAAAAAATAAAGCAGAGACTACCAAACGAAATAAGATATTATTATACAATACGAAAATATTTTTGTAAGAAAAAAATTTTTTTGTTCTCCGCCGCTGGTACCGAGAAGATCGTTAATAATTTTATAAATCGTATTTTCAAATTAAAGTGGACGCAATGACACATTTTATATAAAACCAGTAGTCGGAATAAAAAAAAAATGAGACACAAACTCGAAATCTTGGGTAGCCACAGCCACAGGTGGACCAGTTGGTTATAATTTAATTTTTTATGGCTTTTTCATATGCGTTTCGGAATCTTCAAATAAACCTTTATGCAATATGTTATCTAATTTTAAATGCCATCTTTTAATTGGTTAGTTATTAAATTTTCGTTAGGAGACCGCAGGATTTTCGATGGTTTATAGTCGTATAGGCAGGCAAGGTCGTTGGAATAGTACGGCAAGAAAGTCGATTATTTCTGGCATTAATTCATGGAAAAAAAATCTTTGACACAGTTTTTTTAATTAACCTACGAAGTATCATGGTCAAAACTTGCAAGAAGATCTTGTTGATATAAAAACTAGATTGAATAATAGCAGTCATCATAGTAAATCAGTCATGCCAACTGTCAATATTCGCCATTTTCGTTAATATTTTTAATCTTTCGGTTTTTTAAAAATAAATTCCCAGCAATTTCAGAGCCTGATAGTTGACATTTCTTAATTGGCGCAAGTTGGAGTTGGAATCTATCACTACAATTTACTGTATTTTCAACGTGGCAACATATATCTATTTTGGACATTATTGTTATTATACAGGGTGAATCACCACCAACGAGCCAGCTAAAATACAAGCATTCGCTCTACGTCTAATGGATTGGCGAAGACGTTCGAAAATGCGAATAACATTTGCAGCCTCGTATGCGATTTTGGAGATGTTGTAAATTTAAGATTGGAGTTGTGAAAACGAATGATTTTAAATATCCCCACACACAAAAATCTAGCGGATTTTGTTCAGGTGACTTTGAGGTCATGGGTGTGGAGATCCTCGTCCTATCTAACGGTCTGTAAAACGATTTCTGCAAAATGCGCATGAACCACATACATCTTCTAGTTATGAAAGGTACATCTTCCGAAATGACTGGAAGTTCATTTTCTAGAAAATAAAAATATCACCGTTCAATCGTTGAGGAAGGAAAAATGGTCCTAATAAATAATCGTCGATAATTCAAATCCACACGTTGACCAAAAAGGAGTGTTGGAACCGTGCTACAACCGTGGCATGAGGATTTACATCAAACCAACTGAGGTTATTATGAAAATTCATGATCCCATGTCTTGACTTCATCTTTAAACAAAACAGTGATAGCAAAATTGGGATTGTTTGCAATTTTTCTTAAAATCCATTGGTAATACTGCATACGGAGCGGATAGTCTTTAGGTAGAAAATGTTGAACACGCTGATATGGATATGGATAACATTTCAATCAGTTTTGTGACTAACATTTACTTGTTGAGCAATTTTTCTGGTACTCGTTTCTGGATGTTCGTCAATCATTTGAAGAACCCGATCTTTGAGTTGGGGATTTCTGGCAGTTCCAGGTCGTCCAATAATATTTCTTGATTTTGAAAAAGTTCCAGTTACTTGTATACGAAGATGCAATTTAGTTAACGTTTCAGAACATGGTAAGCGGTTATTTGGATAAGACGTACATATACGTCTGGCATTTAAGGCATTACCATTGGCTAATCCATATAAAAAATGCATATGAGTCATTTCAGCATTAGTAAACACAGGCATCGTTATTAACTGAACAAAAACGAAAGCAAAATGGGAATAACACAAATTTCTTGTTTGTTTTTGCTTTGGATTTCAGGTTTGACACAGTAATTGTCAAAATTCGAAAGTCTACTGCGAATAAACATGTTCTTTCTTATTACTTTTGGGAACCAGTCCCCTTTACTAGGGAAAAATTATGGTCGAAAGTCAGAGCTCGTTTATTACAAAAAAATCAACACCCTGTATCTCATTAACGACAAAACTTATCACACATGTATGTTTATAGGGACTTTTCATCTAAAAATTAAACCTGTATATTATAATTATAGATTTTTTTGTTTCATAAACCTTTGGTTTTTACAGAATATACTAACTCTGTACCTATAAAGATAAAGGCGAGTTCGTAAATTTATCAGCATTTTAGGGTCTGAAAATATGCGCTTTATGTCAATGACGTCAATCGATGAACTCGATGATTATAGATTAGAAACGAACTAGTTATTTTGTTGATAGTTGGAATTAACTTGGTTAATGGTTAGGTTAAAATTTTCAAATTTTGTTTTCTCATACAGATCGGCTGCTATTACTGCTTGAAGAATGTATTTTATTAATTAAAATTACCTCCATCTCGACTTAACACTGCACAAATCAAACAAATAATACTCTACTCTAACCTACAAATGTTAAATCTATCGGAAACATCAGCCTTTAAGTTCGATGGAACTGATGACTGGTTCGATTAATTTACACTGAAATTACGAACGCATTAACTGAATTTGTACGATGAACTATCGACAATTTACGAACGGTTTTATGAAATTTTACTTTATGCGCATTCTTTATGCTGAATTTAGGAACTCGCCTTAAGTACCAAGTTAAAATTCAAACCAAAAAAATTACCTTAGAAAAAGTAGTTTGTTGTATTCCAAAACTTTCAAATCTTCGGTATCTTAATAAATATCGAAACAGAAATGTCAAGAACTGTCTATTTATGTTGCTATGAAATCGTAGAATTTCGGTTCATTTATCACTTGTGGTATTTTAAAATTAACTTCCTTTCACTTCGTTGGTTTCTCCTGAAGGTTGAAAACAAGAAATTGACCTTTACAATAAGAATCAATCATGTTTTGTTTCTAAATGAGAAAAGTAGATAGTTTTAATGTCATTTCGCAATTATGTCGTAGAAACATAAATTTTACGAATATCTTTCTTAATAGAATTAGAACTATACAGGGTGATTCATAACTATTGGGGCATAGGTTTTGACCAAAACATGACAATGGAACCAAATATACCTTTATACCCTTGTCTTTATGTACTGCTATTTTTATAATTATAAAACTTTCCAGAGTAAAAACCGAATATGACTTTATGCACACAATTGTACTATTGCATACTTTTTCTACCCTTTTTCTACTTTTTCGCGATACAGAAAATATCAATTAAATGAAAAACACAAAAACCTAAAATTTTGTGATAATGGGAAATAACAAATGAGACACAAAGTAGAGAGTGGAGTGGGACATCATTTATTCAAAAATAGATATCTAAGAGTAGATTTTCCTTATAATTACTTGGTTATATTTATTTGACAAAGTACCCAATTCGAATTATTTAAATCAACTCGTTATCCAATTTACGATGCCACTTAACGACAATTATCTCGACATTTCGACACCAATAAATATGAGATTGTTTCAAAGACAAAAACGACACTCGTAAAAAACGTGTTATCAAATTTAATACATCTTGATGCGCGTAAATGAAAAATGTTGTAGCCCGTTATTAGGAATCGGGTAAATGATAATTGACATTTACATTGTAGATTTTTATAGCACTTGGTAATAGATAAATATCTGTTCGTTTCCGTATAAAATGTCGATTTGTGCAACAGGCTTTCTCGATTATAATGTGATGGTTAATTTATTCTTAAACTAATGCCTTTGTGAGATAACGTAGCCGGTTTGAACTCACCAAACAAGAAATTTTGTAAATATGTTTATTTTTTAATGTGTATTGAAAGTAAAAACAAAGAATTAAATATCAATTACCGCTAATTTTCAATATAAAGTTCAAGTTTATCAAAAATGAGCATATGAAACATTGAAATTAAACATTAAGCATAAAATCCAGAAATAGCATGTTCAAATCGTAAATCAGTGCCGGAGAGGCAATATATATCAATAATTTTTGAAAATTTAAATATTTTATCAAAATAGATTGATAAAAGAAGCACTCACTGCATCTTATTCGTAGTTGTAGTTACTTAATCCTAATTTATAGTGTATGATGTTATTCTATTTTCTTTGGGCAGATTTTTGCCGAATTCGCGAAATAAACAGCAGAGTTGCTTATTTCATGTAATTGGCAATTATTTATAGCTTCTTCAATTATTTTCCTTGCCCTTCTCGATAAATTAATCAATGATCTGTTTTAACCAGCATGACAAGCTGAATTACATTGTTCAGGAGATTTTATAGTTGTAGTTTTTATCGAGAAGGGCAAGGAAAATCATTGAAGAAGCCATAGTTGCTTATTTCACGTAATAGGCGAAATAGGTGCCCAATACACGAAATCGGCAATTACGCAAATTCGGCGTAACATATATATGAGCTTTATGCAGGCCATTTAGACCCATAGTTGAGTGATATTTTTCCACACTGAATATCATTATGATACAGATTTTAGTCTTTTAGTAAGTATATTATAGAACAGGAGTAGAAAAATATTATTATAATTGACTCTGTAATGAACGTATTATTATTAATTTATATTGTATTATATGGTTAGTCTTTGTCGCAATCATGTTTTTCATTTAATATCATACCTACTGACAGCCCTACCTTAGGGATGCGCGATACTATCCGATATTCCATTGTATCGATACTTTTACTTCCGATACTCGATATTTTGTATCGATACTATGCTTTTCGATTCATTCCAAGTATTGATGAAATTGTAGTGTATCGATACGTTGCGATACGGGATTTTTAGTGGTAGTGGTAAGTGGCGTTATATATAGTGATGAGCGATATCGTGATTTTTTAATCACGTTGTGAAATGATGTCGTGCTTTTTTTAACGAAACTAAAAATAAAAAATGAAAAATGTGCAGTTCTTTGCGTTTTTCGAGCTAATTTTGAGGTTATGTGGAAAAGTGACTGATGTAAAAGTTGTAGATTTTCTCATGATCTACAACTTTTATAATCAACTTTTTTTCCTAGGATTCTAACTTTTGCCGGAAATCGCAATAATGTCTTTTTTTACCCATCAAAAAAAGTGTATTTTACCGAAAAAACGTCAAAATTCGAAAAATGTCCAATATTTTAATTGAAATTTTTTTTCGTGGTTTGTGACTATGAAAACTACCTTTTACCAAATTTTCATCCAAATCGGACATTTTTTAACGAACCTAAAAATAAAAAACGAAAAAGGCAGTTTTTTGCGTTTTTCGAGCTAATTTTGCTAATTTTGAGGTTATGTGGAAAAGTCACTAATGAAAAAGTTGTGGATTTTCTCAAGATCTACAACTTTTATATTCAACTTTTTATTCTAGAAACTCAACTTTGGCCGGAAATCGCAATAATGTCTTTTTCCACCCCCCAAAAAAAGTGTGTTTTACCGAAAAAACGTTATAACCCGAAAAATTTCCAACGTTTTAATTTGAAATTTTTTTTCATGGTTTGTGACTATCAAAGCTACCTTCTACTAAATGTTCATCAAAATCGAACATTTTTTAACGAAACTAATAATAAAAAACAAAAAATGCAGTTTTTTGCGTTTTTCGAGCTAATTTAGAGGTTATGTGAAAAAGTCACTAATGAAAAAGTTGTAGATTTTCTCAACATCTACAACTTTTATATTCAACTTTTTATTCTAGGAACTCAACTTTGGACGGAAATCGCAATAATGTCTTTTTTTCACTACTAGCCTCTAAACCTAACTTTATTGACTTTTGTTGAGGCAGTAAAGTTATTCATTATTAACCAAGGTAGAAAAATACAGAGCCTATTTGATTATAACTAAATCGCAATCCATTTAATAGAATGTGAGGTTAACTTGTGCACAGCTGTCATGTCATGTGAAACGGGAGTCGACAAACTAATATTTAAAAAAATAAAATGCCAGTAGTGAGGTAGTGAAAAAAATACTATTTGAGCCACGGTAGAAAAGTGTATTAATGTCTCGGATCCATTAATGGACATCGACAATAATAACTCACTTTTCTACCTTGGCACATAATTACTATTTCCACCCCCCAAAAAAAGTGGTTTTTACCGAAAAAACGTTAATATTTTAATCTGAAATTTTTTTTCATGTTTTGTGACTATCAAAGCTACCTTCTACTAAATTTTCATCAAAATCGAACATTTTTTAACGAAACCAAAAATAAAAAACGAAAATTGCAGTTTTTTGCGTTTTTCGAGCTAATTTTGAGGTTATGTGAAAAAGTCACTTATGTAAAAGCTGTAGATTTACCCAAGATCTACAACTTTTATAATCAACTTTTTATTCTAGAACCTCAACTTTGGCCGGAAATCGCAATAATGTCTTTTTCCACCCCCTAAAAACGTGTTTTTTACCGAAAAAAAATTAGCAAAATCTCGGATCGTTAACGTATCGATACTTCGAGTATCGATAAATTAATATTCGATATTCTACTGTATTGAAACTTTACGTTCCGATCCGTATCGATACCTAATATCGATACTTTCCAGTGTATCGCGCAACCCTACCCTACCTAAAGGTACGGCTATGCCTGCAATTACAAGCGACCTGAAGAATCTGATATTGAACCTTTTTTTCAGAATCATTGCCATTTGCCCGTACCAGTTGTTTTCTACTAGTAACGTGAGTATTACAGACTTTTATTATTATATAGATTAATTATAAAACCGATTAAAATGTGACAAAATTGAAAGTCCAAAAAAAATATGTCAAGAGAAAGATTTAAATTTTTTAATTCCTATAAACTTGTAGATATGCATGACTGTACTTCTTAGATAGTTTATTAAACCTAAGCTCTATTGCGGTACGCCAATCCACTTACTCTCCCTTTTTCCCTACCTAAAAGTTTTGTTTTCTATTTGCTTCATCTTGTTCTGGATTTATTTCCCAGTGGCGTCTCGTCAGAGAAGGCAGTCTCCCATAGGCCGTATTCTTGACTGACGGAGTGAAGCTTCCCGAGAAAACACATATTTTGTCTTCGTCACTGCAGTGACAAAGTAACCAAGAAAAATAAATAGATGTCAAAGATAATATATTAATACTATAGGATAGCATTAAACACTTATCTTTGACATCTATTGATAACAAGCTTTACTAAAATATGATAATATTTACAGGAAACTGTAATTAAGTAAGAAAAATAAAGACAAAATATGTGTTCTCTCGAGAAGCTCCACTCCTTTAGTTAAGAATCAGGCCCCTGTTCTCATATAAAGCATGAAGCCTAAGACTTGTGATTGTTACATCGGGAATTTCCCCAAAGTGCGAGATTTTAAATTCAAAGCTGCCTGCTTGAAAACCTAGAGCACGTTTGGGCACGCACATGCTGAGAGATATAATACTACAAATACAAGCGCAACAGATATATCTAATGAGAAAGACAAAGAGCGGGGATGAAGTGTTTGTGTTTTGCACACCGTCGATTCCAGCTGCAAAGTGGGCTAGCCCCAACGACGCTGGAAAATGCCTCGCATCCATTCAGAATAGTATTAAAGAGTTTGAAAGGTGTTGAAATGGTATTTAAACTCCTCTTTTGAAAATCTATACTTATATTCAATTTTATAACTTGGTCCTCCAATTTTTACGTATTTAACTTCAAAACCTTTTTCGTCCGGACGTTCCAAAAAACTAGACTTTTTTTTCTCTCAAAAACATAAGGAAATCAAGCTCATAGTGAAAATTCAAATTATTGATTTAATATTCGACAATTTAAGCCAATACAACCCTGAATCATTAAAATTAGTACTAACCTAAACTTTTGCGCAAAAGTCTCACTAGCAGTGTGTGTGTCAGTACTATCTTAATCTTTTGAATCTACACATTTTATCTGAAAGATTCGATCTTTCGGCACGATACAAGAAAACGTAGGGTCTCAATGATAAACCGCCGTGACACCCGAACACAGATTGCGAAAATTCTAATGATTTATCTTCTACAGTGGGGGGCACTAAAATAATTAATTAAGGATTTTTTATTTAATTTTTAATATTTGGATATTGATGAAACAAGAAAAATTGCACCTTTTATAATAATAGTAACATTCCAGGAGTAAGTAGTACAATTATCCGTAAACCAAACTCGCATAATAGTTAAGAATGAATGAAGTGTGCGTAAAAATTAGTCTACTATTTTGTTCTCAGTTAAAGCACACCCTCTAATCCTATTTCTTCTATTAAGAGGGGATTTCTTCCACATTTTTTCGACGCCTTTAGCTTCATGCTGCACATGTGTTGATTCAGTTTACAATGCTCTGTTTGGAAACCACTAAGGATTCTTAGTTGTTTTTTTCTAATGCTCCCCATTGCCTTTGATCTCTTCCGGTTGTAGTTCCCGAGAGATATTTTGGACTGGATCAGCCCTGGAAGGCATTTCCAGAGGTATGCCCTGTCTTTTTTTCCTACCTTTTTAATTTCGTCCTGAAGACATTAGAACCAATCCCGTCGAACAGTTCAGGTACTACAAAAAGACTGGTCACTGTCTTTTTGGCTAACTCTTCAGCTATTTTATTTTCTGGATTTATCAAGTCTTTTGATCACAGTTTTAGTAATTACACTAATTCTTAAGTAAAGTTACCCTACCATCGATTGTCACCTGAAAATGTCATTGATGGAAAGTTCTTGAACAAACAGAAAAGGCGATGGAGCAACCGAGACGATTGCTACAGAGCCCGAATCCTATCGCCCAGGATAGACAAGACAAAAACAAGGAAACTCTTGGGGAAAAGACACCTGTATATTTACTTGAAATTGTACAATAGAAGTTGAATCACCGGAAATGGAAATTTTCAAATGATGACTTCTACAAAGAATGTGCAGAAGAAGAAACTATTGAACTCCTACTTCGTCACTGACAGGCACTGAAATAAATTTATTCCAAAATGATGGAACTATACTTCATAGAGATTGATAAAACAGCGAGCTTCCCAAAATACTGGAAGTGTCTCAAAACGAGGCCATGAATGCCTCAGGCCTCCGAGTGAACGGATGAAATTGTTCCCTCACCTTTAGTCTTTTGGTCAGACAACATCTTCATCTTATTATTCTCGGCTATCTGAGAAATACGGTAACGTGATCAAAAGCAATTGCTACATATTTCTTTTAATGGAAGATATGTTTTAGTCAGAGTTATTTTATATACAAAACTTACATGGAACACTCACTTGGAAAAAGTTATCCATAAGGCCAGACTATCCTTGTGGACATGTCGCAGGATCTGTGGAAAATCTTGGGGCTTGGGACCCAAACAAATCCATTGGATATATGTGATGATTGTTAGACCAATGATCACATATGGAGCTATTGCTTGGTGGTCAAAAGCTTTACAGCGAACGGCCCAAGCAAAGCTCTCTGGCATACAGAGACAGGTTTGTCTGGAAATTACTGGTGTCATCAGTACCACACCGTCAGCAGCCATGGAAATCCTTCTAGACCTACCTCCTCTCCATATATTTCTGGAAAGGGAGGCTAGATGAACAAAACAGGCTTATACAGAGCAAAGCAGAATGCTAGTGGACACTGAAAGTCACAGTATTCTGGCAATGACCTCTGACATAATGCCTCCAACAGTAAACTACGACCTGCCTTATACCGTCCTAATTCCAAATAGAGACGAATGAGTCTTCCGTAAGGATGAATTATTAAGAGCAGACAGCTGTTGGTACACAGATGGATCAAAAACACCCTCAGGCTCTGGTGCAGGTGTATAAGGGCGCAGACCGAGGAGAGAAATTTCAACCTCTCTAGGATCCTATGCAACCGCATTTCAGGCGGAAATTTACGCCATTGCTTCATGTGTGAAGAGATTGGAGCAAACTAATCTCACACATAAATCAATAAAAAATTTCACGGGCAGCCAAGCGGCTTTGAAAGCACTTAGCTCTTACCGTGTTACGTCGAAACTGGTCTTAGACTGCCAAAAAAGACTCTCCTCAACAGGAGAACTCAATAGAGTATCGCTGGTCTGGATCCCTGGCCATTCTGGCATGGATGGCAATGAGAAGGCGGACTCTCTTGCAAGGGAGGATGCAGCACGCGTTTTTATCGAACCTTCAATTGGCATCGCGATAACCTTTGCCAAACAAACACTAAATACCTGGAGAGCAAGAAGAGCTTTAGACTTCTGGCATAATATACCAGGATTGTTTCATTCGAAGGCTTTTATACATCCTCCGAATAATGTCTCCAAACAAATGTTAGACTATAGCAGGTTGTCTAATAGGCCTTTTAACCGGCCACTGTTATCTGAATCATCATATGCTAAGACTTGGACTGACGGAAGATCCGACTTGTCGTCTTTGTCTGGAAGATAATGAAACAGCAGAGCATATAATTTGTGCCTGCCCCGCCGCGGCTCGAATCAGGTATCTGATGTTTGCCCTCAGACTTGAAATATCATTCACCAAACAAACGAATCGGCTTTGCTAAGAAGCTGAATTTGTTTGGTGAAATCTGAATAGGTATTAGCCACAATAGACTCTTGCGAGTCGCAGTGGAGGGCCTGATAGACCACTCACCACAAACCTAACCTAACCTAAGAGTTTTTTTTCAACTTCTCCAAATTTTTCATTTCGCTGCTGATACTCACAGGGTCTTGTTATTATATCTCTACACTCAGTATAAAATTTTGAGTAAATATTTATAGCGGAAACAAATTCATTTTACATTAAGGCCCGGTCTTTCCACCTATGAATAAATAAGCCTTATCCGACAGACAGTTATCCATCGAATAAGTCCAACGCGTCCTTTCACGTCATATTATCTGGTAGTTAATTATCTGACAGATAACAGTTTTTGTATCCAAGAACGGACCTGGAATTTTGAATTTCTAACGTCACTGAGTTGATTTTGACAGATCATACGGTTGATTGTTTTGTCTGTGTCTTCAGAGAGTGTCTTTCGAATAATTATATGATATGGATAAACAAAAACGATCGAGGGCAAGCTGAAATAAGACTGTTATTACAAATAGCTTTAAGAGTTAAAGCTATTATTGAAAATAAAAAAACGGATGCTTTGATTTGGAAGGATAATGAAGAGTGGCTAGTTCACAACAAAGTGTCTCTAATGTGGGTGCCGGCACATAAGGGGTTTGCAGATAATGAAATGGCGGACCAGTTACCTAAAGAAGGCTCTAAAGGAGACTTAATAGGTCCGGAACCGTTTTGTGGAATCACAAAAGATTGCATAAGAGGGGAAATCAGGAACTGGCTAGATAGGGAACACCAATTCAAAAGGAGGGTGGCGCAAGGGCACCTTTATACAAAGAGTTTACTGAACAAGGTAGACAAGGAACCCTCAACCAGGCTATTGAAACTGGGTAAGAGATATTTGAATACAGTTACCGACCAGGTGACTGGGCACTGCACCCTGGGGAAACATCTGCACAAAATGTGCATGTACAGAAAATGTGAACTTGATGTTGAAACACCTACTCACATACTCTGCTTCTGCGAGAACTTACAAGAACTTAGATGGAAGCAATTTGGAGAGGAATTAATACAACCATCACAACTACTGAAAATCCCTTCAGTCAAACTAGTGGCCTTTATAGAAGACACGAAGCTTCTGGAATGGAAGTGGATAACATGGAAAATGGTACAATGAATGATTCAGTTCAAGTGCCTGGGCTGTTGAGCACAACCCAAACGAATAAATGAATGATTGAGTGGCTATTGAAATAATCAGACATTGTCAGTATGTATGATATTCTCGATTATGGTCACCATTATTAATTCCTTCAATCAAATCGAAATAATTTTTAGGTTAGATATATACAAACGTATGACTAATCCGTCAAATAAAGTTTCATCTGGAAAGCTGGCAAATAACTAATCGGTAGTTTATCTGATAGATAACTATATTTGACAGTGAAAAAACAGTACTTTATTTATCTACAGAATAAAGTGTCAGTTAAATAACTATTTGATGGTGAAAAGACCGGGCTCAAGAGTAATAAAATAAGAATACTGAATTGAAGGACTATTGCAGAGTATAAATATAATATATTAGAGCTATTTAATTAGATTAGTGAATATCAGTAGCTTATTATTAAATAAATTTAAGCCGGTCCTGTCGTACAGGGCTCCGCCCACCATAAACACTCTCTGCTACTATATCTTTTACGACCAAATTATTGTTTAAATAACTCTGTTTTACGATGTAATTATTTTAAAACGTTTATTTAAACTTACTCGTTATAACTGTTTTCGCTTTTGTATAAACCTGGGCTCTAGACTTGTTTATAACATATAATTTTTGTAAATTAAATTTTTTATTTTGTTGTTGAGTATTTAATTTGTACATGAGTAGATTCATAAAACTGCCTACTTCTGTTGTTTTTGTTCGTTACAAGTGTCTTTTATTGATCATTAATCGTAGAAATAGAAAAAAAAGCCCTTATCCTCGTTATCAATAAAATCCTGGTACCAAAAGCTATAAATCCGAAACCCTTGAGTTATTGCCGTGCTGCGCCGCTGGTAACGTCGAACGCAGATTGCAAAACCGTTAATTATCTATCCTTTAATTATTATTTATAGCCGGTATCTTGATTCGTGAGTCCACAACAAAACTGTCAGCTGCGCGATTCCTAACAAATTGTTCAGTCAAGCAGGCAAAGGAAATCCATTTATTTAATTGATATAAAACACACAAAATGTGTTGGTATTTATGATAATTAGTTCGGTTCGACTTATCAGTGCATCAATCAATCGCATACCTATGCGGTTTGTTGTTGCTAATTAGATTTTATTTTAATGTTTATACTGGTTTACTTTTTTTTCGCTCTTCTTAAAGTATAAATGCTGTGACATACTGGTAGTGAATTGTGATTTATGTGCAAAAATAAGTGAAT
Organism: Lochmaea crataegi; assembly: GCA_947563755.1. Taxonomy (NCBI): domain Eukaryota; kingdom Metazoa; phylum Arthropoda; class Insecta; order Coleoptera; family Chrysomelidae; genus Lochmaea; species Lochmaea crataegi. The sequence goes on along the minus strand of OX387429.1, from coordinate 16,565,268 downwards.
TGCTGTGCTATGTAAGGAGTCTTTTGAGATTAATGAGTTCCGCTCGAGAAAGATGTCGTCTCGATAAACTAACTAGCGCAGATCGGAAGCTTTATGTCAAGGTATAAAAAAGCAGCTCTTACTCTTTTGGAAACCAAAAACATTTTGGAAGATCGGAATCTAGTAGGGCTAAGATAATCCTCGGAAACTACAACCAAATGAGTACGATGCAAGAATGCATAAGCCGTAAATACATTCAAGCTGCGTGGCCGGCTTCTTGTTGTCCAGCGACGCGACAGGTCAGATTTTAAGAAATATTTAAGCCCTAATAAAACGACAGTAATGGCATTTACACGTAAAAAAGAGGGACTAGGACCTGCAAGATAACGATGAGAAATTGTAGAAATTAAGGGAAAGGTTGAGTATATTTGGGTATCGAAACTACTCCATGCCAAAGACAGCCAAAAAGGTTATTAATACCTCCTGCTCACTACGCTAAATTGCTCTTGGAGCTCCAGAAACCTGATCTCAAAGTAATCACAGGAATGCCTAGGCAACTAGGCGAGAACAATATAGTCACCTTACTGTGGATTCCAGGACACACTGGGATAGAAGGAAATGAAATAGCAAAGAGACTGGAACACCCTTTTGGGGACCGGAACCCTTTTGCGGTATCAGCTCCAATGTAATATTGGAAGAAATAGGCAAAGCCGAAGAAAATAGAAGATCTGACCATTGGTAAGATCTAGTAGGACTTAGACAATCAAAGATTCTTCTGGGTGAATACAACCTGTTGAGATCAAATAAATGCATAAGTCAAAGTAAAACTGCACTAAGAGTTTTAACAGGCATCCTTACGGGACATTGTCGCCTGAATGGGCACCTAAAAAGCCTCAAAACAGTGGAGGAAGAAGAATGTAGATTCTGTGGCATGGAAGAAGAAACCCCCATCAACATGCTTGCGAACTGCACATCAATTCAGAATCCTAGGGCCCAACACCTTGGAGAAGATTACTGGATAGAAGAGGGATTTACCTAAGTTGAAGCCTGCAGATAACCTAAAATTTCTCCGGGAAATAGGACTAAAGGAGCTACTAGTCTCTGAGACTTTACTCGGGAATTAAGTAGAAGTAAGGGGGCACAATAGATCTTTTATGTCTCAGTGAATGTCACCCCAATTTACATACATACATACATACAATCACAGGATATCTGACTGGGCACTGCGCAATCAGATACCATTTCTGTAAGATATGCAAAGTGGACAGTGGAATATGCAGATTCTGCGATGATGCAGATGAGAAGGTGGAACACATTATCTGCAATTGCAGGGTAATTGTCAATAGCTTAAATACCTGGATCAAGTCTACTTATAGAGCCTGATCAGGTTACAGACCTAGCTACAGAATGAATAATAGGCTCTCTTAGAAGCCTAGATCTCTTGGACTAAAATATAGATGTAGAGGGTATACACAAAAGATCTTATAAGTCGCAGTGTGGTAAGGACAATCGACCCCCTTGTCATCTAATCTACCTGGATCTAACAGTTTGAAAAAGTAATGAGGATAGCGGAGACCACACTATTTGGGAAAAAAATGGGGGATAAAGCCTGACATGCTATATTGGGTATACAAAAAGGTGTTTGTGTGAAGAAAATGGCAAGTAAGCAAGATCATTTACCACACTAGTAGAGACCAGTCGCTCCTTTGGGAAAAAATGGAATCCTGACATGCTTTATTAGCTTTACAACAAGATGGTGAGTGTTTGTGTGAAGAGAATAACAAGGAAGCAAGTTCATTTGCCACAGATTGTTTTAAATATTTTTAATTTTATTATTTAAATAACCAAATTCACATATTCAATAAAAATCAATTATTAGATTGAGAATGGTTAGGTTAATGAGCTGTGCCGAATTCCGCAAAAACCTACCTGCGTCTTTAATCCTAGGTCGAGTTCCGCATAAGGTCTCAGGAGGATTAGAATATGGCTAACAGCTAAAGGCCAGTTTTTTAACACTTTATACCTTCTTCAATCACTTCCCGTCCCCTTCTCGATAAATTACGAGAGCTTCTAGTCCCACTTGCTAATGATACGATAATCGGAATTCGACCCTAGCCAGGTTAGCTATACTCAAAATATGCGTGATGTTTACAGTTTTCTATGAGTGTTTAGTGCAGGCAATCAAATGTTCAAGATATCCGTATGATTACGGAATGGGAATTCAATTATGCTCAATTTTGCTAAATGCACAGGGTTAGTATTCATAAGAAAATCTAATTCAGAAAAAAAATTTGAAATACTTTCCAAAAATGTATCCCTCGTTATTACCTATTGTTCGAAATACAGGGTGGCGCATTAAAAACAGTCCACCTCAAATGTTGTTGGCGGGGGAGATTTATGCGGCAAACCCCGAGACACGTCGATTTTGTTTTCGAGGGGGACAACTTTTGATAGTTAACTTGGTTGTACGGACATCCCCCTAAACGGGTTGACGACCCCTTCTAGAATCTTTAATGGCATGGGGGGTCGAGTGATACATAATTTGGAAGGTATTTCGATTCTCTTTAAAGACATGCTAACATTTTTGTGTTAAGTGTTGAAATTAATGACAAAAACCAGCTGTAAGTGTGAAAGAGTGAAAGAAATAAAAAAAAAGTTGTCAGAAAAGTTTTAATCAAAGTAAGTGTTCAAATTGTGATCCGTTTACTTCCAAACAGTAATACAACCTCTGTTCAACACTGTTCCGAACATTTTGTAGCATAACAGGAGTTATTTCACCACATGCCACAGTTATCCGGTGGCGAAGATCTTCTAAAGAGTTCGGTTGCGTTTTGTAAACACTTTTTAAATAACCCCACAAGAAAAAGTCCAACGGTGATAGATCAGGCGATCTTGGAGGCCATTCAATGGAACCTCTTCTACCAATCCAATGTGCGGGAAAATGTTGATCTAAAAAGTCACGTACAGGAGCTGCATAGTGTGGTGGAGCGCCATCCTGTAAAAAAATATCATTTTCTGGGATCTGATCATCGTTTTCCATTATCTCCACAATTTGAGGGTAGATGAGGTCTCCGAGCAAATTAAGATAAGATTCACCCGTCAAGTTATGAGGTAGGAAAAACGGACCAGCAATATTATTTCCAAAAACCCCAGTCCACACATTCAATTTTTGTGGAGCCTGTATATGTTGTTCTCTCATAATTGTAGGATTTGCATCACTCCAGTATCTGCAATTATGTTTATTCACGTGACCATTAAGAAAGAACGTGCATTCGTCAAAAAAGCATATCAAATAAGAAAAGTGGGGGTTGTCCACCTGTCTTCTAGTCATCTCCTCACAAAATTGGATACGGCGATCTGGATCGTCTTCGTTGAGCTCTTGCACGAGATGAATCTTATAGGGATGGAATTTATGATGTTTGAAGACCCTCTGAATGCTTCTACGTGGAATTCCTGTAGCTGCTGCTATTTGCCTCGTGCTTGAAGTGGGATCCAATGCAACATGTCCCAAAAGTGCAACCTGTGTAGCCTCGTTAGTAACAGGATGTTGTCTTTCATATTTTCTGTTAGAAACGTTTCCGGTCTCCATGAACTTAGATATTAAATTTATCACTTAGGTCTTACATTCTTACCGGGATGACGTTCATTAAAAACTCTTGCAGACTCGTTGTTTCTAAAATAGTTTGCAACAATTTCAGTTTTCTCTGCAGTAGTGTAAACCATGATAATTAGGTTCATTTACTTTGAACTAGAGAATGAAGGAATTTCACTAAAATAAAACTAGGTACCCGTAAAATTCTACTAAAAACCATTATCTTATCACGTCAATAGCTGACAAACATCTTTTTTGCTATTTCAGTAATAAATAAGAATAGGTTTATAATTTAAAAGGTATAAGAGGTTTAATTTTATTTGTAGTATTTAGATTTTCATGAATGTATATTTTTTACCCCTTTTTGTATTTGTCTTTCTTTTTTTATAAGAATAATAACATTTTATTGGAATGTTATTACCTAATTATTAATTCAGCTTTTTATTCCGATTTCTTCAACGGAGATTTCAATTCCTCCTTATAAATGTATGTTTAACCCAATTGAACATATATGGCATCAGCTTAAGTCAGCAGAAAATGCAAACATTCCTGAGAGCAGCTGGGCCAAGTGTGTTTCCCATATTAAACGGGTGGAAAAGTCATATGGATATAGAAAAAATTCCCAAAGAGAAGTTTATTATCAATTTGGGTAACGATAGTGAAAGTGAAACTGATCTTCGTGAGTAATTTTGTTTATAAAACTTCACGAGTGCGTGTATATTGAATTTAATTCTAAACAACTTAAATATTTTAAACTTTCTGAACTATAATCGCATTCATTATCGTGATGTTAATAAATATTTTTGTGTTATTTATGATAATATACATAAACAATTCTCAATTATAATCAAGCGATTTTTCTTAATAATTATCTTAACCCAATATCATTATACCTACCCATAAAACAAAATGTAGTGGCTAGGGCAGCTACAACTCTGTGTAGAATCGACCGCTCAAGTGGTTGGTGATTTATGACCTTCTTATATTTCTGGTCGTACTTTAAATTAGTATGAATAAGGAAATAAGAGTATAACTCAAATTCACAAATGTTCCTATAATATTTTATATTCCTACAGATAATTTTGTATTTCTTTTTTTTTGTACTCACCCATCGTCCGGACAAATTCATCCAAAATAATGTAGTACTTACCTAAAACAAAGATCTGGATTATAAACTTAATTCATATATTAATAAACAATTGATCATCAAATAAACACCCCAATTTTTAAACGCATTCTAGTAAGCTAATCAATGAGTTTTTTGGAAATATCAAAAATTTTCTTTGATCAGGTGGAAAATGGTAAAAGCAGCGCAAATATTCTCGACTTAGTTACATTCAAAAAAAATTTCAATTTTATCCATACCATTCCAACTTTTGGCTTAGCATAATATGCTTCAGACTTTTTCCCATTATTTATAGGAAACCCTGTATTTTCATTCAAGCACATAAAACAAATTACCCACTTTTATAAAATCGATTCGATCAAACCGCACACTTTACCCCCATTGACTGAGATCTTTCCAGTTCGTGGTCTTTTAACCGCAAGCACCACACACGCTTGTCAACTTCTTCTTGTCACACTGCTTATGTCTTTTTCTCGGCGAGATAACGGCTAAAAGCTATCGAACAACGTCGTTTAGACTTTAAAAATTCCACAACCTTTTAAAAGCATCAAATTTTAAGATAGCATATATGTAAGACGTTCGATAGAAGATAGGAATTGACATTAACGTCCGGTTGGGATACGGAAAAAGGAATTTTTTACATTTTTTAAATAATAGTGGAGTTCAATATTAAATTTAATAAATGTTTGTGTGCTTCTTAATTTGATAGTTTTTTGTTGTGCAGGATCTAATATCTGAATATTCAACTTCCCATTATCTTGAATTTTTTCACTTTTTGTTTATTGCACGCTTCTTCTTCTTTTACGTTTCCGGCACTGTTTTTATCACTTCGTTCTTCTGATTTTTTTTTTCTTTTAAGTAATTTCCAAAACATGAATAAACCTTGGGTTAGATCAGATCAGCAGCTTTCTCTGATCCTAACTCTATAATATAAATGTCTTTGACAATTTTTATCCTAACAGGATTATCTTCAACTTTCTACTGCCATTTTTCTAATACCATCCCATTTTTGATCGTTTGATTTGTCCTTATAGAAGCTTTATTTTAATGGTTACACATGACAGATTTGCGAATGGTACCCAAAGGCGGAAAATTCTTAACGCCACGATTTTTGAAGTTTTTCATCTTCTGTCACTTGAAAATGTCAGTGTATGTCAAATTTTTGTTTATTCGGTAGGCGGAAACAGTTGTGTGTCACACATGCAGGAAACGCTTTAGCAACCCATCAAATGCCTTCGCTTCGCTACGCTCGCTCGTCCATCTAATAATCTAGGGCTGCTAAAGCTCATTTTCTGCCCTTGTGACACAATATCCTATAAAATATACCGTTGGCTTTTGATTGTAATTAAACCCCAATTATCACTTAGGCCATAACGGGTCTTCTCAGTGGTTGTATAAGAGGATACTTGCACAACTTTCCTGTAGACAATGTTGTAACGGGACAGAAACAGACAAACATACAGGATATACTCAATATTCGATCATCCTAGGCTAACTACCGAAGATAACAACAACCAACTGGTGAAGAACCTGTATAGACTGGTACTAGAATTATAGAATGGGTGTTGTGAAGCTGATCCAGTAAGACACGAAAGGCTGAGATGTAGCTGGCGGTAGGACCAGCATCCGAGCCAAACCTAATGGCTACAATATTTAACCTTTCTGCCTTAACCCTTGTGCCTCTGCTGGCTGTTCCTCTGCAAGATCAAAGAACTGTTACTGCTGATTGGTACATGTCGATTTGTTTGCCAGAAGAAATTGTGAAAGGTCAAACCCCAACGACGAATGATCCTCTACCAAGACAATGAAAGTTCCCACACAGCTCGAAAAAGAATTGAGTTTTTAAAGCAAGAAAACATCGAACCATCCTGTATAGAGTCTCGACCTCAGTCCTAACGACTTTTTTACTTTTCCAAAAATTAAGAATAAACTGCACGATCAAAGGTACCAGTCCCTAGAAGATGCAATCAATTTGAATGTACCAACAAGTGAGTGGAATAACTGCTTCCAGAATTGGTTCCAAAAATAGCAAAAAAGCTGTTGTGTTTTCTGCTATGAAGTACCTTAAGAACATTTTACAAAGAAATCAATTCTTCCAAACAATCCTGCCTCCTTGTTAGCGTGCGACAATGGAAACCGAAATCAAAAGTTGTTGCTCAACTTTTTGATGATGGAATAATTTCGCTTCTTCAGTTGCATTCGGGCGGGCAGCTGGCGTCGTTGATATATTCATAGAAACAATAATTCCAATGCAGACGCGGTTAATGGAAATAGATAATTAACTTAGGAAATCTAAAAACCATTACGAAATTTAATAAATTACGATATTTTTTTCAGTGATTAGGGTTTGAGGTCAACATCTTTAGGTTAAAGGACACACTCAACAATATTTCTTAGAAATTTGCATTATTATAAAAGAATGCCATTAAAATTTAAGTAACGAGTGACAACAAGTTTTCTGTTGCCCACATACATAGTTTACGCAACTTTTACTAAATAAAGGAGAATAGTATACACTGTTTACAAAATGTGTGGAATAGATTCTTCGCTTTCCAAAACAACGTTATTTTTAAAAAAATCCTCATACAGGACAGGTCGGATTTTAATTCTAATCGAATATTGGATCGACTTGTATGGTAGGAAAATTTTATTTTATTTGTTTGTTTGAACTTAAAACCAATGTTTGCTTTATTCGGGTTCAAGCAATTACTGTTCTAAGACTGTCCGGAGTTTGCGCAGTCGAAATTGGCTTGTTCGGGCTTTAACAGGATGGTTCTGAAACCCGCAGTTTGACGGTTCGAAAACTGTCTAAACCAGTCCCCAGACTCTAGCATAGACGATTTTTGGATTATTTTTTACGCATGCTCAAATCATTTGCAAAGGAGGTGGGTGGGAGCTATTTTAAAAATCTTCTTAAAGCGGTTATCTTTTATTGATGGATTGTGTGTTGTTTGTTTTGGATTATTACTTTTCACATTTAATATTTAGGTTAGTTCAGTTCTATAGACTATGAGGGATGTTCGGGTTTTTACAAACTCTGTCAAATTTCAAACGGTCCGAGAATAGTTCTTAGGACTGAATAAACTACGCAACTAGTTCTGCGCAATTCCAGATTGGTTTACGGACTGTCCAGAAACAAAAACTCTAATATATCTGTTGTGGATCCAGTTAATAATGGTTGTTTTGCTACATTGTGCATTTCTTCTCGGAACTGCTCACGAATTGTTTCTGCCGATACATGCTTTCTTTCGCCGTATACTTTATGTACCTCTTGTCATAAACTACTTAGAATAAGAGGTATACATCTAGTTTTTCTTTCAGTAACTTTATCAGAGAGAGCTCCTTTGAATTCGGCATCGAGTCTTTATTTTTTTTGTTCTCTATACAGTTTTTGGCGATATACCCAACTAGGAACTAGGAACGAAGGAAAAATAGCGGAATAATTCATGTAGAAGCCAATTTTGGCACACTTGTAGGGGAAGGTGTTATTAACAACATACTAGAAGTACTGAGGGGTGGGGGTGAAGCTAAGTGTGCTTTTTCAGTTTTTTTTATTAATAACTCGAAAAACACTGCCTCTATCGAAAAAATGTTTATCTACTAAATTACTCTACATAAAATTCTCTATAAACAAAGTTCCATACACTTCTTTGCTTGGATCAATGCTTAAGGAGATATGGAGGCGGGAAATTAAAAATTTTTAAAAAGTTTTTATTTTTAAAAATGTAATGTTTGTAGTTAAAAATAATATGTTTATTGTTGAAAATGAAGTAATTAGTGTTTAATGATATATCTTGAACATTAAATTTCGTCGAAATCTAAACTTTCAGCTTCATCGACGGAGGCTCCTTTCGTACATGAGCATCCACAGGCACCGGAGCAGGCAATCCCTGCAGGGTGTGGAGTGCGCTGCGCATCGGCAAAAGATCATTCTGAAAACGGAATCGGGTACTACAGAGTCGTTCGTTTTAACTGGGCTAAGGATCCCTTCATCTTCCTTGACCCAGACCCATTGGATGGGTGGTAGGGGGTTGCCGAGCCACTGTTGTATCTGTAAGAAAGTAATGAGACCAACGTAAGAATTCATCACAAATTAATATCTAAATGGATTTACCTGTAGCGAGTGTTGCTTTGAAGCTCCTCTGGTTGGAGGAAGAGTGGCCATGTCTGATTTGGTCTTCGTTGACGCTTTTAAAAATGCCGAGCACCGATGTTCGTTCAGGTTATCTTGATGAGCAGGCGCTTTGTATACAGCCAAAAAAAACCTTCTCGCCAACCTGTTCAATATCATCAGGTGATGCTGAGGGATCCTTCAATATTGCTGAAATCTCTTAAGTAAGGCCAGGATTTACTGTGAAGAGCTTAGCGATTCCCAATTTACTCTTTCCATTTGGTGTCGCATCCGGAGAAGCTATGGAAGAGGAGAATCGTTTTACTTTTAGCGATTGGAAGTTATTGAAGTTGCCGCACTGAAAACAATTTGGTCTCCACATTCCCACGGCTTGGCTTCATGAAGTACATATTGATTGATTGTGGTGCCAATTCAATGAGGAGAACTATCAAGTCAACATCCTCCCCAACTATTACTATAGTTGGATATACAGCATCTTTATCCAACCCGCACCTCACAATAGTGCCGTCAGCATCCCCTGTAGCAACAATTGTTTCAATCCCGGCTGCCGTCATTTTCTCGCTGAGCAAGTGAATCAGCCTTGTTTTGTTCCTTTCGTCAGTAAGAAAATTATCTTGTTGAACTGTGTGGACGTGCTTTCATGAAAGTTGATGTCAACAGAAGTTTTTGTGATCCCTCTTCGCTTCTGCTCCGCTCGTTTTGTGCTGTCGACATCACTATAACTATCAAAAACCACCATATAATTTTCACCGTAATGTTTCTGTACATGTAGTGATGGCAAATTGATGAAATGTCGGAGGACTGTTTCCACTTCATACGATGGACAAGGAAACTGCCATCTACGACGACAACGGTGCTCTTGGCGAGATCGAGAGTTGCGCTGTCATCTGCTGACAAAAATAAGCATTTAATTTTTACATTTTCATCCTCCACATCTCCTTAAGCATTGATCCTAGCAAAAAAGTGAGTGTATAGTACCTTTTTTATAGAGAATTTGAATTTTATGTAGATTAATTTAGTATATGAACATTTTTTCGCTAGATGCAGTGTTTTTCGAGTTATTAACAAAAAACTGAAAAGGGGACATTTAGAGACCCCCACCAACATAAGCTTCACCCCCACCCTTTAGTACTTTTAGTATATTGTTAAGGACACCTTCCCCTACAAGTGTGCCAAAATTGGCTTTTCAAAAGATCGATGTATTTCTCGAAGAAAAGCGTTGGCTTTCTGTATATGCATCTTTCCTTCGTCGGTAATTGTTTTGACCCACTTGCAACTGTAATCTAGAGACAATTTTTTCGAATAATGATTGTTCTTCTTTGATTGTTGCAAACGATACAAATTTGCAAACTATATCAACATATATTCGGATAGAATGCTTGAGACAGTTCAAAATTATTCTTACAATTCAAGTTTTAATGTCAATTAATATTTATTTACGACGTGCCAAATGTAGTAAGTTTTTGTTTTATATATTTTATATGTAAGTAAATAATAAAGAAAGAAAAACTTACTTTGTAGAATCTACTCATATTACTTTTTTAAATGAAACTAACTGTTTCTAATCAATTCCACTATTTAATGGAAAAATTATGAAAATTCTAAGATATTGATAATTATTTCGATATTGACATATCATCGACAGAATGACAGAAGTTACATTTTATGTGATGCCTACTAGATGTCCAATATTTGGTAGGTATTTTTCCGAATACACTTCCATACTTTTTACAGTCTCGCTTGTCACATTTTTTGTATAGTGGCAGTACTATTTCTAACGCCCAAATTAAACAAAAAAAGTTTTATCCAGCATCTGAAATGTTATGAATAAATAATTAAAATTAAACAAACAACTTACTTCAACAGTAGTAAGTGCCATCTGTCATGACCGGTTAAAAATTATTTTTTTGGTAATTTTAACTGACCTCTATTCCAGTGACCGTGAGCGTAAAAGCTGAGAGTTGCGTAAAAGGCGCCAATTTATAAAATTCCTATAGTAAAACTGGTATAATTTGCATAAAATCATTAGCGGCTGATAGAGACAAATTAATTTACGGAGGTGTCATGTAATCGATAAATTGACAATGGTCATCATCATGTTGAAATTTTTTTTTCTCTTGAATAACTAGTTCTTAACGGTATTTTTTACAAAAACAAGGTTTCCTTACCTATTTGGTTATAATTAGAGATTTAACATTTTTTCTCAAAAAATTTAATCAGTGCGGTAAAAGTCGATAATTGTCATGAAGGAAGTCCACTAGAGATAGTTCTTATAATTATAAAACCGGACAAGTGCGATTATCTACGATGAATACGTTATCTATAAGATTTTCTTTACATCAGACTATGTTATTTTAATGCCATGGACTTCCTATAGGTTTTCAGATATATTGTAGACCTCTTCGTTTAGATTAATTTCTAATTGAAAGAATCTTCACATGACTTCGTCAGTCAATCACATCAGCTTCAAGAGCCTATTGAGTTTGTTTATTGTGCTCACCACAGTTTTGATTTTGACAGTATTCCTATCTTTACTCGTTTAGTCTACCATAAACTTTGGCGTTAACTGCTTCACTCGTCTCTGTCCTGGTGAATTTGTGCACCATTCCATGGATTTGTGGACTACCCATCCTTTTTGTTATTGCCGCAGAAGGGCTCTGGTCCAACGATTGGCTCATTGACGAGCTCAGTCTGGCTATTTCATCTGCATTTTCGTTGCCCTCATAACCCTGGAACCCTATGCCGTGAAACACAAGCTATATTTGGGGAAATAGAGCTAGTCCTTTTATTTGATCATACTGTAAATATAGTTCCAGAATGTATGGGTGTTATTATTTCGGAGTTAAACTATCGGTGTTTGTCAAATTTGTGACTTTGAAGGATCATTTACTTAGATTCTACACTTTATAGACAACAGCTATAACCATTTGGTTCACCAATGCTCAGTGGTTGGATGTGAGCGAAAGCGTTAGTCTTCATCATCTAAGAAATCTTCTTCTGATGAACGACCACGGCCGGTTATTATGAGAGGATCATCATTGAAAGCGACTGCAAATTTTTCAATTTCTTAGTCAAAAGTGTTTCATTCCAAGTGCGAACTACATAATTTGGAAATCCATTAGTTTTAATGATTTCTTGATCGTAGAATCTCTTACTTTCTGTGACCAAACCATTTCAATGCCGCTGTACCGGCAATGATAATAATAGGCCAGGAAATATGGATGTTGGGATAGAACAAATTGGAGACAAGCTATTGTTTTTTTTAATGTGTAGGAAAAAACCTCCAGATTAACATACTAAAAGTCCCATTCGATCCCACCATGACAAATATGGAAAAAATGTCCGCCATCTTGTTTTTCTTTATTTTTATGAAATAGTTTTTTTATTTATGTACTTACCAAAAATTACGTGGATACATAATTTTTAGAGCTTAAAAAGACGCATCTTTGGGCAAAAAAAATACTTGTAGCTCAAAAGGTAAAAAAGTTACAGCTTCCTAAAATAATGGTATAAACAAATTTAATATACTTTTCACGAAATGTCTGCCATTTCTTCATCGTCTACTTCAAAAATAGCATTAGTACAAGTAATTCCACAGCATTGGCCACACTTTGGGAACACCTAAAGCCTTAATTTTTACAAGAACACGCACTTTCTTTACAGTTACAAAAAACTTGTTTTAGTAGATCTGGCGAAGCTACTTCTTGTTTTATCTTGATGGGAATCGGGTCACCATCACCATTGTCACTTTTTATACATCCCCATGCGGTAGGATCCATGTGATTACCCAGCCATTCTTGTTCCTGAAAAATTTAGGAAAAAAGATTGAAGTTTTAAATTTTTTAATGCATGTTATCGGTTTACCTGATAATAAACTCTCAGGAAATGTTGTTCTGCAGATTTTTCGGTAGGAGGCAACACCGCTAGAATAAATTTGCTTGACAGTCCCTGCCTTGAAGTTATTCTATGATGCATGAAGTACCGAAGTTCGTCTAAACTTTTGGATTTTTTGGCTTTATACAATTTCAGAAGAAACTCGAGGCCGGCCTTAAGAATATCTGGTTTTAAAGTGCCTTTCGTATAAAATGAAGTTAGCGTTTTGAAAAATTGAGGATTCTTCTTTAAAGTAAATAAGCATGCTTCTTTGTTTTTGCCAAACAGAAACGATGTTGTGTCACATCCCGAAACTGCATGCAAAAACAAAATTTTGTCTTTCACTGGACCAAGGCAATTTTGTAGTTTTTTTGTATCATATGTTCCTGATTTGCCAGGACGAAGCAAATACAAGTTGCCTTGGTTGCAAAAGTGTAGTGCCAAAACCATTATATCAGTATCTTCCGAAACTAGGGTCACAAACTCATGTTTAGAGCATATTGTGGAGCATCAGTTACATTGTCATGTTTTTTGAAAATTTAATAACTTAAAATCAAAAAATAATTTTGTGGTTTATATATAATAAAAAACTTTTAACGCCTTTGTCTATATTTTTTATTTCTAAACAAAAAAGTACTCTTTTTTTTGTAAAAAATCAATTTACTGAGATATTTAACAAAAAATGAAAAAAATCAAGATGGCCGCCATTTTTTTCTTACTTGTCATACATTTACCAAATGGGACTTTTGGTATGTTATAGTACAAGTCACTATGTACCGATATCAGCAAAAACTAGCTTGTCTCTAATTTGTTTTACCTCACCCTATTGTAAGTTGCCAAGTTTACTGAGCTATAAGACCTTAAACGTGAAACTTTGTGACCCATTGTTTTTGCATAATAATCCAAATAATACTCTCTTTTTGACAACTTTGTTTTTATAATTTCCCGTATTTGGTAATTCATAAGTGGGCGTTGAATATTAATATTTTTAGACTCGATCTAGTAATTTTGTTTTAGACCAACTAGAACATGGAATGGTAACTGGCGTTTCATGATAATTAAGCTAAGTTTCTCTGGGTTGGGTATAAATTCGCACTGAACACTGTCTACACTAACACTTTACACAGACTGAATTTTATTAGTTTGTTTAAATTTAAAACCAATTTTATGTATCCAATTAATAATGGTTCTTTTGCTACAATGTACATCGGGCATTTTTTTCTTGGAAACTCTCGCGAATTGTTTTTGTCAACACATGCTTTCTTTCGCCGTATGCACCACTTATCGTAAACTACTTGAAAAATGGGGTCATTCATATATTTGGGTTGTGCTCATCAGCCCAGGCACTTGAACTGAATCTTTGTACCATTTCCCATGTTATATACTTCCATTCCAGAAGCTTCGTGTCTTCTATAAAGGCCACTAGTTTGGCTGGAGGGATTTTCAGTAGTTATGATGGTTGTATTAATTCCTCTCCAAAGTGCTTCCGTCTATGTTCTCGCAGAAGCAGAGTATGTGAGTATAGGTGTTTCATCATCGAGTTCACATTTTCTGCACATAGGTTCACTAACTTTGACCATTTTGTACAGATGTTTCCTCAAAGTGCAGTGTCCAGTCACCAGGTCGGTAACTGTCTTCAAACCCAGTTTCAGTAGCCTGGTTGAGAGTTCCTTGTCTACCTTGTTCAGGAAACTCTTTGTATGAAGGTGCCCTTGTGTCACCCTCCATTTGAATTGGTGTTCCCTATCTAGCCAGTTCCCGATTTCCCCTTTTATGAAATCTTTTGTGATTCCACAAAACAGTTCAGGACCTATGAAGTCTCCTTTAGAGCCTTCTTTAGCTAACTGGTCCGCCATTTCATTACCTGCAATCCCCTCACGTGCCGGCAACCATATTAGAGACACTGTGTTGTCTCTTGCCAGCATGTTGAGGGATTCTTTGCGGTTGGAAAATTGAGTGTACATCTAGTTTTTATTTCAGAAACTTTCTCAGAGAGTTCTTTTGAATTCTGCATCATTAAGAGTATTAAATTTTTTGTTTTCCACACTATTTTTGGTGATATCCCTAACGCCTGTATTTTTCGAAAATCTTTGGCTTTCCTTATAAACATATTTCCTCCGTCGTCCATAATATGGAGATTAAACGTACATTTTGGCAAATTCACCTGAAAGTGTTAGATTCTCACTGCAAAGGATAACCTTCTTCGCTCGGTCTATGCTTGTTTAAAGGTACAATCGGAGGCAAAAATATTAGGTAGTAACTTTAACTTAAATGAAAGAAGTTCAGTAGTTATTTATTATAACTAGAACTTGGATTATATGCAAAATATCATTGTCATTTTAAACTGAAGTAACTTCAACATTGCAATATTTTTCAATTGTACCTGGATTTAAAAAAAGAGCTATTAGCAGATAATGGCTCATTAAATTTACCTGATCAATATTTAACTACAGAGTTCGGCGAAAGTCCGGGACCGGACAAGTATTGAAGAAAATATAAAATTTTTGAAAAATCTTTTTATACCATAAATTTTACTTCAACTTAAACTATTTTAAAATATACCAGTTTTGCGAACCGAACAAATTTTTTTTTTCAAATGGATCTTTGGCTATCTAATGGCAGATTTAAAAAGATCACGTTTTAAGCCTTCAGAAAATATAGGGTTTTGCTATCCTATACCGAGTGGTTAAAAAGATATAGCCACTTTCACAGAAAAATCACTATCCATTTAGAGACATTTTATGAAATAAATAATAATAAAGTTTAGTTCGGTACGCAAAACCAGAACACCCTGTATATTTTAAAATATTTTCAATTGATAGTTTATGTTGAAGTAAAATTTGTCTGCCGAACTCTGTATAATTGATAATAATAATTTGTAACCTATAGTTAGAAAAACTTTTAATAAAATCCTTGTTTTTATTTGCATGTATAAAAGCATAATTTATCTATTTTTGATGCATATTTAAACCATTCATTAGTTATATAATAATAAAAATAATGTACAAAGTATAGTAGCATACAGGGAGAAACACGGTTTTCATTTATAAATTGAGAAAGCGTAACTTTGTACAATAGATATGTAATAAAAAATATTGAATTTACTGTCTGGACCCTTACTTTGTGGAATCTACTCATATTACTTTTTTAAATGAAACTAAGTGTCAAAAAAAAAATAGTTCAATACTATTAAACGCTTTACAAAATTAGATATTAATTTTTCTAATTTTGTAAAGCGTTTAATAGTATTGAACTATTTTTTTTTGACGTCTATAGATCACGCTTTACTAATATGACAATTATTTACAGGTAACTGTAATTAAGTAAAGAAACTAAGTGTTTCTAATTAATTCCACTATTTAATGAAAACTCTAAGATATTGATAATTATTTCGATGTGATGCATCACATAAAATGTAACTTCTGTCATTCTGACCATGATATGTCAATATCGAAATAATTATCAATATCTTAGAGTTTTCATAATTTTTTCATTAAATAGTGGAATTAATTAGAAACACTAAGTTTCATTTAAAAAAGTAATAAAAAATATGTTCACTTATAAGATTCCTGAAGTATCTGATTCTGAATCCGAGGTACCTTCATCAGTCTCGTACTCGCTGTCACTATTAGATCCTAAATTGATTATTAAATCATCAGCCACAATATCGAAAGCTGGTTCCTTTGCCATATAATCTTGTTCTATTTTTTTTACATGTTCACATCGAGTTTTCCATTGAACATCCGAAAATGAATTAAAAAATTCATCAAACAGGTTTTCCACGCATTTAAAATTAAAAGTGACATTTTTTTCAGCGATATACTCTTTCATAGAAGCCCACATTAACTCTATGGGATTCAAGTCCGGATGATAGGGAGGCAATCGTAAAGCCGAATGTCCTTTATCCGCAAGTATTTTGTCGATTTCGTAAGTTTTGAACTGAGGTTTGTTGAACCTTATAAGGCTTTGCACATATCATCTGTAAATCCAATACTTCGGGTCGTTAACCACTCCTGCATTTCTGCTTTTCTCGAAGCCGTAGTAGGCACTTTTTCACTTTGAACATTATGATACGACGCATTGTCGATAACTAAAACACTATTTGGTGGTAAGTTTGGTATCAGCATATCCTTATGCCACTTTTTATAGTTTTCGTAGTTCATGGCATCATGATAATCTCCCGATTTTACAGTTGGCTTATAGCGAAGGTAAGCTTTTTTGCCGAAACCATGTTCACCGCCACCATTCACTATTATTAGCATCTGTCCTTTTGACAGTGGTTTATGTAGTCCTTCGTTTGAACTATCATCCCAATCCTGCTGGTTTGTATGGCATGAATGGATGTACGTTTCGTCCATATATATATATAATTGGGCGATTTTCGTTTCTATAACGTTTCATCTGGCGTAAAAAATTGAGTCTAAGGTGTTGGATTTCAGGTTTTTCCATCAATAACTTTCTGTTGGTTCTGGTTTTTCTCCAACGGGATCCCATCTTTTTCATAATTTTTCGTAGGCTTTCTCAGGAACCTGTACCTACTCGCTGAATTTCTCACAGCAACTGACTGCTCCTGGACAGTATGTCCGCACGACGAATGCGCATCGTGGACTTGAACGTTTTCAATCTTTCAGGTGCTTGTGTCCTACTGTACGTTTCAATGTACGTACCTTTAATTCTTTTTGTTCCGTTGGCTTCAAAACAATGAACCTTCCTCAATAATAGAGATAATAACGTAAATTAAAAACCAAATTGTTCTTAAAGAATGGTGCTACGTTCTGCCACCCCTTATTGCAGTTGTTGCATCCTACCCCGTATATTTTCAAATTTAACTATCATCAAAATCAAATTAGTGGTGCAAGAGATAACTAACTACTTTTGAAAATGTATCAAATTTTTGGTGCTGGATTTTTTTGACACGGTATGTGTACATATTTTGTATTTCATCAACCAATTTCCGATACTTTTTTGACATGTAATACTAACCAGAGCATTTTATTGACGAATAATCAATCACTGTTAAAACACCATCACTGTAGATAAAGGACGCTTATGGTTTATATTGAAGGTTTCCGACCCTACGTAAACATGCAAATAATATATGCAACAACACCTACGCAATATCGAACGCTACCGTTCATTGACTCTTTTCTATTATGATTACAATTTCCAAAGATATATCACTTCAAATTCCATTGCAATGAAAAAAAAAAGATAATATTCAATAAGAAACAATTTATAAGCTGGTACGGTTAGTAAATAAATGTTCAAGTGTACTCAATTACCAGCACCTTGTTTACAGTATTGCATAGTGGTAGATTTTGCATATTATTATTAATGCGGCTATAATTGGCTTATTCACTATTAGCTTTAATGGTAGCATTTATAACTTTGGATTGAATTATTGCGATACATCTCGTTAATGTTTAGAGAAAATTGTATATTATTTATTTTCTATTTGGTAGACTACAATGAAGTATTTCTAAAAGCGTTTACATTAAATGTTAGGCATCGTTTCTCAACCATTTTTATGTCGCGACCCACGAAAAAGCCAAAAAGTTAAGTAAAAAGTCTTGCGACCCCGTCACTATTTTGTTGGAAATAGATTAATTTTTTTTGTATAAAAATACATATTTTTTTGACGTCATAGATTTATATCATTATCGTTTCCTTAAATTTGTATAGCATAAAATAAATCTACTGAATTTTTGACAAGGTATTTACTATTTACATACCACAACTGTATTATCTCACTCATACTAAAATTCATTCCTTTAATAAACCAATCTTTTGTACCTATTGTTGTTTTCAACAGACTGCGACCCCCTTTAAAAACAAACTCGACCCCCCGCTTGAGAAACGATGTGTTAGGGTAATAACTATTTTCCTCATGTACATATTTAATGTAATACTACAATGCGCTTTTCACTTGATTTTCGGCAAAAATCAGCCCTCGGTCGTGATTGAGCTGAAAATTGCACTGTTCTGGTTCGTCGCATAGTAAAACACTGTCAATAATCTCGAAAAACATCCTTAAAAGCACCTCGGAAAAAACAAAAAGTATACAAAGTATACATCTGGGCACAATTTACTGCCTTTTGTAATGAGTGAAAGTACAATTTCAAGCTACAGAAGAGTAGTCCAACGCTGCTCTAATAATTTGGTTCCATTCATCTAGCCAGGACCTCTTCTAAATACACTTTAACAGTTGCTATATGATCTCTTCATTGTTTCATGTTTCTATGGAGATAGTGGTCGCCGGAAGCGAAATCTGGTGAATACGGTAGATGCTCAAGCAATTTGCATTTCAATTCCATGCTCACTTTTGGGAGCTGATGATTGTTTTGGAAGCAAGCCTTTTTTTGCTATACCTGGTCTTCACACAAATTTTTGTATCCAGCTGATCCAATAGGTTGCAATAATATTCAGAGTTAATCTATTCACCAATCAACAAAATCCCTTTTCTATTCCAAAAAACTAATGCCAAAACCTTCTTTTTGCTCATCGTTTTCTCTTAGCGTGCTTTGGATCTGAGCAACCAGCTACAGAGATCACTGTACTCGCTTTTGCTTCAATTTAGGATCATGTGGTGGTAGATCCAAATCCCATCCAAAGTTATAAAACGACGCACAAAATCGGTTTTATTGTTCACTGAACACAGTTTACACTCACTACCTATATCAACACTAACACTTTACACTATTTTACGTACGCTTCGATAACCAAGTTATCTTCTTCAGAGACTGAAAGTATATATATGTATATGTATATAGGGGTGAAATTCACTAAGACCTAAAAGATCTATTGTGCCCCTTTCTTGTCTTAAAGACTAGTAGCTCCTTTAGACTATTTCCCGGAGGAATTTTAGGATATCCGCAGGCTTTAACTAAGGTAAGTGTCCCACTTGTATCCAGTATTCTTCTAGGTGTTGTGCACTAGGATTCTGGATTGCCATGCAATCTGCAAGTATGTGGATGAAGGTTTCTTCTTCCATTCCATAGAATCTACATTCTTGCTCCAATATTTTCAGCTTTCTAAGGTACCCATTCAGGCGGTAGTGTCTCGTCCGAACACCTGTTAATACTCTTAGTGCAGTTTTTCTCTGGCTTACGCACTTATTTATTCTCACCTGGTTGTAGTCTCCCAGGAGTATATTTGATTGTCTAAGCCCTACTGGATTTTTCCAATAGTCAGATCTTCTCCTCTTTTCGTCGTTGTATATAACTCCCAATATTACATTGGAGCTGTTGCCGCAAAAAGGTTCCAACCTAGGGTGTTTCAGCCGCTCTCTCTGCTAGTTCATCTGCAATTTCATTTCCAGTGTGCCATGGAATCCGCAGTAAGGTGACAATGTTGTTCTCGCCTAGTTCATTGAGTTTACCTACACTGAGTTTAAACTGTGCTTTGTGTCGATTATCACCAACAGTTCCAAAATTTTCAACTTTGTTTTTATTCTTGTTAAGATAATCAAAATTCTGTTGGTAAATTTGTTTTAGATTCGTTTTTTGTTGCATAGTTAACGAATGCGGTACTTATGTATCTTAAATAAGTTTTGGGAAAATAAGGTTCATCCTAATTGCCACTGACCATACCAAGTTGTTCAATAATACTACGTGTTAAATTTGTCAGAAAAATTTCTCATGTTGTCATATAAAATTGTCAATCATTTACAGAACAATAAGGGTAAAGAAGGTATATCATTTGTGAATTTGCCAAAAATTGGACAACACCATGTTTTGGTTCCAAATAAAACCAACAGAGTTATCAAGAGTGCTCAAGACAGAGTTGGAATGTCCTCGCGTGAGTTAGCTCCTCGATTTGGCGTTTCGTACATGACAGTTAGCAGGATCTTGATTAGAAATTACTTAAAATATCGAAAAAGAAAGAAGTTGTCAAATACACATTCTACTAACTTCCAAATAGAACCAACAGAGTTATCTAAAGTGCTCAAGACAGAGTTGGAATGTCCTCGCGTGAGTTAGCTCCTCGATTTGACATTTCGTACATGACAGTTAGAAATTACTTAAAATATCGAAAAAGAAAAAAGTGTCCAAATACACAGTCTACTAGCTTGAAAAAACATCTGCTGCTGAGCATTAAGGCGACAACACTTTATAGGAAACAGAGCTGTTACGTGTGACAAGAAATATTTTTCTATGTCCCATTCGGAAATAAAGGGCTGGTTCTCAAATATTAAAAATTAAATTAAATGAAGTATAGTTTGGCAAACTTATCTGAAGTTGTGAAAGGAATGCGGCTGAAAACATTCGATGTTGCCACGTTTAACTATAAAAAAGCTGAAGTGCTGAGTATGTAGTAATAATTATTTTAAAATAGACTTTTGATTATCAACAATATATTAATTATGATTATACGTTAGTGCTTTAATGTGCTTGTTTCATTGGATTTCGACTATTAACATTTTTTTTCAAATGCTGAATTTTAAAAGGTAAACATTTTCACAATAACGTTATGGATTTTCTTCAAACCGGCAACGCCGTGCGAAATTCATATTACCGCGTACTCTGAACGAATTCAATTGGTGAAGATCGGTACTTTGCTAAGCAACTACCTGACTTGCTATTGGCAAACGCGTGCGTATGTTCTTCCTTCTCACTTCGACTATTGACTGATATTGTTTGTCGGTCTTGTTTCCTCACCCCTTACCGACACCGCGTAGCTTCAGATAGGTTTGCCAAACTATAAAATATAAACCGAAAACAAAATTTGCCGACAATTGTTGATTTTATTAATACACATAATAAAAATAATAAATTATTTTGGCCTGATCTGGCATCATGTCATTATGCCAGAATAACAAGGTTAACCAAAACGATATCAATTTAGTATTCAAAGAGGAAAATCGCTTCATGCTTGTCTAAGTTGATTTAGTACTGGTGATGAACGGGATAATTGTCAATGGTCCTTGTTTTGTCTTTAGAGTAGGTACTCGTACATCTGAGCTGTCTAAGGTACCTAGTAGCAATTTCATGCTTGGTCTTAGATTTCAAAAATCATCTACTTCCACCTTCAAACACTTTACCATGTTTACATAAGTTTCTTTTGACGTTAAACCTATTAAGAAACTCACTGACACATCAGCTTCAAACATCAAATAATGAGTTGCCAGATTAAAAGGAAAGACATGTTACTAAGACAAATAAAACTTTTGATTGAAACAAAAATTTTAATTCTGCTTCTGACTGATGAATAACGTTCCACGAACTATTCAATCAATTTATTTTTTTACATGGGTTATATAAAATAATGGACAGTGTTTTATTGAAAAAAATATCCCAGAAAAGGTAAAAAAAAGGATATTGGAATTACATTATAAGGTTGTAAAATTAGGTCCCAGAGCCTATAGCTTTACCTATACGTATTTCTCACTTCTCTCGGTCTCTCGGTCACATCTTTCCAGATCCTTATTTCTTTTTCAGCGACATCCTCATTTACTCTTCCTTTCCTTTGGTTTCATTCTTATCTTTTTCATGCTACGCCACCCCACGTCCTATTTTTGATCGACTCACTGTACAGCTCAAAAATTTCATTGTTTGTTCTTCTTCTATTTTTTTCATTTTTCTCTCCCAGAGTTCAACTTTAGTCTAGCTCTTATTAATAACACATAATTTACAAGGAAATAGAAAATTTCACTTCACTATTCAATAAATCTTTGAGGGGACAAAAGTGTGAAAGGTGGTTGACCCATACTACCTGCTTTACAAGCACTTCCGTTAAATTGTTCTAGTGACCTTAAACTTTGTTCGATTTTGCATTTTTTTTTCTCAACTCAAAGTTGTCCAGCCTTCTCGAACTACCAAAAACCCAATCACAATGGATATGATTAATAATAAGAATAACCCTCAGCGTGATCCATAAACACATCAATACCAGACCATTTGATATGACACGTTTTAGTTGCGGTCTATCTGAACCCGAGAGGCGACTTCGAGATATCTCCGAAGAATATTTCAAATCCTTTGTTTAATTACACATTTGAAAAAAGGGATATTTTTTTTGACTGTATTTAAATGAGGATCTAATAGTGATTCGGTAGAAGCATCGTTTCACTGCTAACAAACATAATTTGAAAAATATGTTGGGTGACACTATCTAAATATTCTTTCCAGCTAACATATTCAACACCTTTGTATAGAGCCGCATTCCGGTAGGAAACGTCGGTTGGTTCATTACAGTACTAATAATTTCGTTTATTTATATGTTAATGACAAAAGTGGGATTTGACATATCCTTCAATTTTTATATCTTCCATCAACTGCTTGTTTAATCCATCAAGCCATCTCTCCATTATATGTAAAATTGAGATTTTAATGTACACGAATAATCTAAACCTCCTCTATAACAATTCTCGTACTATTAGGCTAAGTCAAGGTTGTTGTAAAGAGCTTCACTGCAATTGAGGGGCGCTACAGTTTTTTGCGGGTCCCCCGCTAACCCCCACCCTGGTCCGATGTCTTCTTTACCTCTTCCTAGATTGTAGAATATAGATATGAAATGTTTGGAAAGACTTCCACGGTCCGGAGAATGACTCCTAGTTTTTCTGAAAAAACAGAGTTCAGGAAACTTACATACTCGACGCTTGACACTTTGGAGTCATTTCAAGAGCTAGAAAGGGTAGGTTAGGAAGAATGGAGTTCAGCACAATTTTTTGGTCTGTCTACTCCTCCAGTCCTACTGTACCCGGCAGCTATCTCTGAAGTTTTAATCTGCCTACTCCTCAGAGACAACTGAGTCTCGATCGCGCTTTTATATGGATTTGTCGATTAAATATTGTTAATCTATTAATAGAATAGGAAAATGTTTTCTTGGATCCACGGATGTCACGGGCTTGTGAGCCTACTCGCTCGACGGACCTAGCTGTTACGCTAGTGCTGCCATTCATAAGGAGTCTATTGTGGATCACACTAATTCATATTTCACCAGATATATCCAGATTCTGATTTAGGCTAGAGTGTAAAGAGACAACATACATATTCTTCAATGTTTCATTCCAGACAGTGACTACACATTGAATCTATCGACAGTACAAGCCTTGTTAATGATTCAGACAACGGTGGTACGTCTGTACGTTTGTTAGACTCCGTAGGTAATTCCTATTTCAATACACATCCAGCCGCTTGGTAACATTTCTTCCGTAAATTCACCCAGAAATCTGGAACTTATCTTGAAGTCCAGGCGTGTGTGTAATGATATGCGAATGGCAAATCCTGTCGTATGAAACCACCTGCGTCTCCTTCTCTTGCGAAGGAGTTTGCCGTTCCTTTATCATCCATACCAGAATAGCCAAGACTGTGCTTTCGACTTACCCATTCACGGCCTTTTGAATATTCTTGATTATTTCTAAATAAAATATGTGTTTCTTATCATCCGCCAACCAAATTTGATGATTTCATGTCAAGGCGGAAGCGAGAATGGCTGCATATAGGCTGGAAAGCAATAGTAACTGACCGAAGGACTACTACTACTAATTTAGTCAGGCGAACCTTGGCCAAGGAAAACTCAAGCCAAGGTTCCGGCACTGAGGCCACTGGCGGGCCCATGGTGCCATTCCTGCTATTTATGCATCCATGAAGCCGAGTCCCTCGATGAAGGACCCAATCCTCTTCAGTGGATGCCTGCCTATGTCCCCGGGGGCCATAACAGGGACTCCGAAGATTCGCCTGCGTAGCACAGCCCAATGTGAACATACGAGGAGAACATGGTCCGACGTTTCGTCAGCCATGTCGCAACCCCTACATAGGGTACTTTCCTCCAAACCTAGGTTACAGAGGTGTTTCCTCAGACAGCAGTGCCCTGTTAGGAGTCCTGCTATCTTCTTTAACCTACTCCTTGGTAGTTCTAGAGCAGCTCTAGCATGTCCATCTGTCCATCCCCTCAATAGGAGCTTGGACTGCCTGAAACCCTGTAGAGCCTTCCAGTGAGCGAGGTGCTGATTTCTCAACAAGTTCCTCGTCTCCTTACGGATTGTTTGTTTTGTAAGGCCCAAGGTCGGGCACGGGCCGTTAAAAGGGGTAGCCGCCCCTTCCACAGCCAGCGCATCCGCCCCTTCATTGCCTTCAAAACCAGAGTGAGCCGGAATCCATTCTAGCCACACTGTGTTCCGCCTCGCTAAGTCAGCGAGGCGTTCACGACATTCAGCAGCAAGCCCTGAGTTGATGGTATATCCACTCAGGGCCTTGATTGCCGCCGATTGCGACCGAAGGAACCAGCACTCATAGTTATTCCTGAATAAAAGATGTACAAACTAGCACCTTAGTGAGTAGTGACAACAAACTGGTCAGAATCAATGACAAATAACCATATATCATCCAACTAAACTGGAATGGGACGGAAACTTGGAGTCAGGATGGTACAACAATGGATCCAAAGCTTAGAGAGGAACAGGAGGTCATGGTGCTAAGCCCAGGTTTAATGCTTACGCATTCTAGAGGAAGCTCGCTCCAAGTTTTTCTTATAATCTCTGATAATCAGGCAGCACTGAAATCCTTAGCATGTCCCCAGTTCAGATATAGATTGGTCTGGGAGTGCCTACAAAAACTCTTAATCCTCGCAAACCACAATGGGATAACACTTATGTGGTTCCCAGGAAACAAAAGTATAGTAGGCAATGACATAGCAGATACCCTTGCAAGGAAAGCGACTGAAATGGAATTCACTGGTCCCAAACCAATATTCGGTATATCAAAAACTGCAGTATGGGGGTGTACCTATATCTTGGTGGATTGTAACAAAACATCAGATGAACTGGAGCTACGTTCCTGAGCAGGAACACAACATATTTTCGAATGCGTAGCACTGACTCATTGGAGATACAAACTGCTGAGACTAGAGCGAGCAATAGAGGGTTTTTCCAAGAAGGATCTATAAAACAACTAGTTTCTTCACATATTCGGTACAACCAAGAGCACAAAAATCCTAAAATCTGAGGTGCTGAGGATTCGATACATCAACTGGATCTACTGTAATAGAAAATTTTTTGTGACATTGTGGAGAACTGCCAGTTCGGTTCTCACCATATATCTAGTAGCAGTTCTGTTTCTCAAAGCATATTTTCTAAAAAAATGTATATTTGGATCGGTTCCATCCTTTTTCTTTTGCCTTTAGATAGTTAGGTAGTTGATAAATATTTCACTACTATAGTCCAGCCGACGTTTGAAAAATACCCTGTGGTTTAGGATGTGACACTACAACCAGCGGACTCAATCAATCTAGTGCTGCAAACAGCTTGAGACCACCTTCTGCAGTGCTATGCAATTAAATTGTTAATTTGATGCGTGATCTCTGCCAATATAATTAATTAAATTTGCATACGTATATGGTGTAATCGATACCGATAGTTTCATGAGCAGATTTACCATAAATAGGAAAGTGTTTTCTTTTATGAATTCAAAAAAATTATTTTTAGTCAGTTATAGATTTTTTTTTAAATTTTCATTTGTTTAATTGTAGAAAGAAATGTATATTTGCAAAAATATTTTGGCAGCTTCTGTTTTCATTTTTTAGCTGCTTTAAAGTTATCTTATTTCCGTACAATCAATTCGATAAGTCACCAACTTTTTGAATTTCCCACACAGTAACTTTAAGGTCAGCGCTGCTCCTGTCAACTGAGAGGTGTTTGAGCCTGTAGACATCTCAACCTATCGGGTATAAAATGTATGCGGAAAATGACTTCTCAAACTTTCCTCGTACTATATTTTCTCTATGTTACTGTGAATCGAAATTCTTTTGAACGAACACAATTTTTCGACATAAGGCGACACAGCATGTCGAGTGCTTTTCATGCGGCGTACAACCACTCGAATAATCCATCTTAAGTGGGAACTGACGGCTTTTGTGTTCAACGAAACGTAAAAAAGTTGTCCAAAATCCAATCGTTTCACACTGCGGAGGAGTTACCCGTTACTACTTATTATATGATAATGTTACCAATTTCATTAACGTCGTCGGCGAGTTTGTTAACCGAATAGTTTTTTATTTAAGAAATACACTCAATTCTATAGCGATCATAATTGAAAAGGTCGAGTTTAAAAAAAGTTGTTAAACTTTGCATTGTACACAACGCAAGATCCAGAGAAAAAAATATTTAAGCACGTTTCACACTGTCCGGCAATGGCAACGATTTCGTCCACGTTAAATGATTTACCGAAAGATAAAGATGGGGCTTATGTACTTCTAGGAGCCTCTCCACTAGAAGCTGTGCTCGAGTTAAAGAAGGAAGGAAGGATAGTTTTTTCATTTTCCCCCCCTTTCGAGAGGAGCGGGCCGCTATAGGCTTTCCGGAACCTCTTCAGCCAGCATTGGAAGGAATAAGGATTGTTTGGCTCAAAGGATGGGAGTGGAGGGAACGGTGGTAGGTGCCTGACCCAGCATTCGCCTATTGCTACGAGAAAACCTCTGACAAAACTCATAGCAGGTCAGGCGGACCTGGGATTTGAACCCCGGTCCTTCCGAATGCAAGCCGAAAGTATAACCACTCTACCACTTGCTCGGTCTGTGTGCTCGAGTTCCTAAATCCGTGCTTATAACTAGACTCCATAGGTCAGACATCAAGCTCCTCCTCTATTGTCGAAAACCTTAGCGTAGTCAGTATTTGTGCCGAGGTTTCCTCATATTTTTGGCAAAACCTGCATAATGTTGTATATGCCAATCTGAGGTTGATATCGGGTTGTTTGAGTCTACAGTGACTTGTGAGGAGCCCAACCAAGATCCTAGTTGTCCTTATCCTTAACAAAAAATTAAAATGGGTAAATAAATGAAATTCCAGAATTAGATACCTGCCGAAAGTGTTTGTCCCAAAATTCAGAAGTAAGTAAGACATAGTTAATCTTGATCGAGTTAGCTTAAGTTAATTAGGCTCTCCACTGCGACTAGCAAGAGTCTATTGTGGCTCACACCTACTCATATTTCACCAAACAAACTCAGCTTCTTAACAAAGCCGATTAGTATATTTGCTGAATGATATTTCAGATCTGAGGGCAAGAGAGAATCCTTACCAAGCATCTGATACCTGATCCGAACCACGGATCTGCTGTTTCAATAACTTCCAGACAAAGACGGCATGTCGGATCTTCCGACAGTCCTAGTCCTACCATATGATGATTCAGATGACAAAGGCCTGTTAGACGGCATAGATCATTCCTATAGTCCAACACTAGTTTGGAGACATTCGGTAAAGGATGCATAAAAGCCATTGAATGGACCAACTATGCCAGAAGTCCAAAAAAAACTCTTTTTGCTGTTCAGGTCTTTAGCGTTTGTTTGGCAAAACTTAATAAGGTTCTTGTCCGATAAAATCACCTGCGGCACCCTTCCTTGCAAAGGAGTCAGCCTTTTCGTTGCCATCTAATCTACTACTCTACAAGGGACAGTCTGGATTTTGAAATCATCATTATTGAAATACATGGTTATTGCTTTTAAAAACATTTCTTCTAGATTTATTCCACAAAATAATGTTCAGATCGAAAGAGTAATTTCAATTAATTATTTGGATGTCATTATTGACTTTTGACATGTAAGCAGACTATTTATGTAAAAAGTTAGACAAAAGGAAGTTCTTTAGGAAATAAGGAAGTTGACATTGACTGGGGTATCCTGACAAAATGCATTGTTGTAGTGAAAGCAACATTAAACAAAGAATAATTTATATTACTATATTTTAAATAACTTGATAATTATTTAACTTCTTATTGATAGCTTGAGCTGTACCTTAAAATTTAGACCAGCATGTGTTGTTTTAAATAAGATTCAATGTTAAATCCCAGATTAGGTAGTTTAATTAATGACCTACATTTTTATTACACCCCGTATAAGCTTAAATTCTTCTTCAATCTTATCGAAACAGGATACCCAAGATATTTTTCATCGCTATCGGTAGGAACACTTACAATTCACCTCATTTAACAATAACCCAAGACATCTACCTCTGCCTTTCAAGCATGCCCTTTGAGTACATGATTTATTAAGAGCTAGTCTTTTATAAATTATTCGACGAGCACTCAATTGTGCAAATACTGAAACATAATACGAGCAAGTAAGCAGCGAACACGCTGCGAATCAAACGGACACATCGAACCGTGAATAACAAATGTGGAAGCAGAAAAGAAAAATTGTTAAGTGTCTGGCTATTGCTTTGACACCCACGACATGTGTGTTTGAGCATTCTACGTTAAGTAGCTGCGAAAATTTATTAAATTATACAGATTGTCGTGCACGATAATATTTTATATACCTTCAGAAAAATATATTCAAGTTTTATAAATAAGAAGCAACTACTACTCAGGGAAAGGGGAAATTCTGTAGTAAAAAGTTTAACGCATGTAAAACTTATTGTTAAAATACTTACAAAAATAAGATTTTACTTGGACAACTAACAAGAAAAAACAATCATGGACTATAAATTTTGTTTATCAAACGGAATAAATAATAAAAATAGCAATTAACTTGGTTGGAATACCTATAATACTTTATAAGAAGTCTGCAGACAAAAACAAAGAGCAGCCTGGAGAGCCTACTGTGAGGCAGTCGAAGACTTCCCACAAGTTTCTAGGCTACAGAAGGCAATATCAAACGACCACCATAAGAGTATCGGCATCCTGACGAGGGAAAATGGCGACAAAGCTGCCAACCTCCAAGAGAGCGCTGAGATTCTTATGGAAACTCACTTCCCAGGGTCTGTCTTTCCTGGAACGACGAACTGGGCGGAAGTACCAACAAACACCCTCACAATACGACTGGCAATTTGCTAGTGTAGTAATTGATGAGGACAAGATAAGGTGGGCCAGTTCGGGCTTTTCCCCTTTCAAATCACCAGGATCTGACGGTATAAGACCAGCCCTACTTCAGTGGAGAATGGATATCCTTATGCCGCACCTGGTTGGAATATTCAGAGCCTCTTTAGCTCTGAGGTATATTCCCAGAAAGTGGAGAGAAGTACGAGTGGTATTTATACCCAAACCAGGAAGTATGGATTACACCTTACCAAAAGCATTCCGACCTATTAGCATCACAATGGAGAGGCTATGTGAGAGGTATATAAGAGATGAAGTGCTAGTTCACAACCCACTTTATTCAAATCAGCATGCATATACTCCGGGAAGGTCCACTGATTCGGCCCTTCACCAAGTGGTTAAGTGGTTGGCAGAATCGAAAGATCATTGGACAATAGAGAATCCACCCTGGGTATATTCATAGATATTGAGGGAGCGTTTGATAAAACAACCTTCCCAACAATTACCCAGCAACTTAACTCCAGGAATGTACCCCTGGTAGTGGGAGAATGGATACCAAAATGCTCTCTCTCTAGTAGAGCAATAAGTATCAATGTAGAAGACATCATAGTGAGAGGACTGGTCATGAGGGGATGTCCGCAGGGAGGGGTCTTATCACCCCTTCTTTGGAACATAGTCCTGGATACCCTGATTAATCACCTCAACAATAATCCGCATACGCGGATGACATAATTATCTTGCAGACCGGAAAATTTTTGAACACACTGTGCGATAGAGCGCAGGATGGGTTCAAATTAATAGAAACATGTTGTAAGGAACACTCACTGTCGATCAATCCCAAGAAGTCTGAGATGGTCCTTTACACCAGGAAGAGAAGATTATCAGGCTTAAAACCCTCCGAAAACTTCAATAGCAAATTAAACTTCTCTGAAGAGGTGAAATACATTGGTATTATCTTCGACAGGAAGCTAACATGGAACTCTCACCTACAGAACAGAGGAAAAAGAGCATATGTGGCTTATAAGCAATGTCGGAGGACAGTGGACGCACATGGGGTCTTTCACCCCGTGTGGTCAGCTGTATCTACACTGCAATCATAAGACCTGTGCTTCATACGGAGCCATTGCTTGGGAACCGAAGGTTCTACAAGCAACAGCCATCCAAAAATTATATCAAATACAGCGAATGGCTTGTTTAAACATCACAGGAGCCATGAGAACAACACCAACCGCGGCAATGGAATTAATTACTGGTCTGACCCCTCTGAACTTGTACGACAAAGAGGATGCGTTAATGGCCATGTTACGATTGCGCATGGCTGGTGTAAACCACCAAGTAGGAGTGGGTCAATTGAGGCTAAGCCTACGGCGAGAAGCGCTTACTGCGCTACCTCTGCTGCAGGCGGCCAATGATGCAACTGATCCAAAGTTTGTGTTTAATAAACCCTACAAAATACAAATAAAACAGATCACAGAGTCAGATGCTGCAAATACAATACGCATATAACCAAAGAAGGCTCAGGATGTGGAGTTTACTCCAGATCACTTAGCCTAAGAATTAAGTGGGGAATGGGAAAAAATACCAGCGTGGTTCAAACAGAACTGGCTGGTATCTCAATTGCCACGAAAGAACTAACCAGAAAAGGAATTTCTGGCAAAAACATAACAATCTGCAGTGACAGCAGACAGCGTGACAAACAACGGGTTACAGCAGGGCTAGCATTAGAGTGCCACCAAGATTTAGCTGACGACTCTGTAGATAACAATATTATTATTAGGCACGACAGGAGTAAAGGTAATCGCATTGCCAATTCTTTAGCCAGGGAAGCGCCTGGAATAAAAATTTTAGGACCCAGTAACACCTACGGCCTGACGACTTCGACAATTGCGGAACTAGCCAAGCGTTCCACCCATGCTCAATCCTCAAAGAGATGGGATGGAATCAAAGGATGCAGTCTTGCCAGGATCACCCTGGGAAGCTGGCGCCGAAGAAATATTTGGCGATGACCACGCTTAACAGTAGGATTTCTGACTGGCCCCTGTGAACTAAGGAAACACCTCCATAATATGGGGCTAGTGGACACACCTCTAAGCAGAATGTGTGAATAAGAAGATGGAACTGTCAGGCATGTCTTATGTGAGTGCCCGGAGTTATCGTCAATAAGAGATGATTGTGTATTCGGTGAGTCTTGGCCTACACCTGCCGATATAAAGGAGAGTGACCTGTCCACCTTCCTGGAAAGGACAGGATGGACGATGACCTAGGAGGACAGCTCCTCGGGAGGATGTACAATGGGTCACATGTGGCCTAAGTGCTGTGGACCTAAACTCACCCTCCCCACTCTACCGATACAGAGAATCGTCAGTTTGCAAGCACAACTTTAAATGTTTAACAATATGTCTGAATTATGGAGATATAATTTTTACGTGTATCACCCTGTATAAAAATTCATATTTATGTTTTTTCATTTGTAAAAACAAAAAAATTACATGAACTGGTCATTTTATAATTGGCATTCAATAAAATTAAATCAACATTTCCAATTAATTTCGACTTAATTCAATGAGTTATTATATTATTTTTTTACTACCTTTCAATAATCTATTTGAAAAAGATTATAAAAATTCAATCACACTGACTTTTTATTCAATTGAATTAATTTATCCTGTCCTCCCACCTCCATTTCTCTAATACTATAACCATATTTAAAAATACCATCATTTTAATTACGTTTAATAATTTTTTCTAGCACTACGTTATTAGTAAATGTTTTATTTAATTGTTTCTATATAATATCGATTAAAAACGTATTAATTTAAAAGTAACTGAATGAATTTAACAAAAACCGATGACAATACAATAATTTAATAAGCTTATTCCAATATTCTGACTAGGATTATCAGGATTAACGATTAATGAATTATATCTTACACACTCTCCGTCAGATACCTCATATTTAGATTATTACATTAGGTTATTACTGAACAATTCGCGAAAATGATAGATATGATTTTTTTAAGTATATAAATACTACTAAATTCGTTCAAAAACTAGAAATGCAACAATAATAATAGTTAAAAAAATTGAAGGTAAGGTCTCTGAAGAAGACAACTTGGTTATCGAATCGCGCGTAAGATAGTGTAAAGTGTTAATGTAGTGGTTGTGTAAACTGTGCTCAGTGTCGAGAATCGCCAACGGTTCCAAAATTCCCAACTTGA
Organism: Lochmaea crataegi; assembly: GCA_947563755.1. Taxonomy (NCBI): domain Eukaryota; kingdom Metazoa; phylum Arthropoda; class Insecta; order Coleoptera; family Chrysomelidae; genus Lochmaea; species Lochmaea crataegi. The sequence goes on along the minus strand of OX387429.1, from coordinate 16,532,603 downwards.
ATAGATTAGATTAGATTACAAGAAATCTATGATTCTGAGGAAGCCTATTATGCGTTTTGGAACTAGGTCTGTAACCCGATCAGGCTCTAACTAGACCTATTCCAGGTATTTAAGGAGTTGGTGGATAATTAGAGAGCCTTTGTTGCTTTTGAGGTAATATATGCGAGGAATGCATTCCACGTGAGTCTCCTGTCAATAATGACTCCTAGGTTCTTAACCTTCTCTTAGAAAGAGAATTACAAAAATGAAAATTATTTTTTACTTTGATTTTTTAGTTATGCAAGTAGAAATGCCCATGAAGAACAAAGAAATAAAGTCAATAATTACGAAAGGCGACAGAAAATTTGGAATGCTTCAGTCACTGATGAAATCAAAATGCTGTTGAAGAAATAACATTATAAAACCCACTGTGACGTAAGAAAGTGAAACATGGACCCTAACAAAAAAACAGGAAGAGATGCTGGAGCGATGGGAACGTAAAATGCTTAGAGCAATCTTCGGTGGCATAAACACACCAGAAGGGTGGAGAAGGAGAACAAATGAAGAAGTAAACATGTTGTACGGAGAACCAAAAATAACATCAAGAATAAAAAGACTGAGGTTAAGGTGGTTGGAACACGTCGAAAGATTAGGCAAAGAAATAATGACAAAAATGGACTCTAATTGGGAAAATAAGAAGAGGACGACCCAGAAAAAGTCACAATCATTTAAAATCAGATTTCATCTAAAAGTTATTTGACATTTCGCTCTGACAGCAGCTGTAACGTCAAAAATTATTGAAATTAATAGAACATTTTTTGAGAGGTATTGATTTAAGATTGTATTTTTCATTATTCCACTAGTGGATAAAGTGGTACTTTATATGCTTCATAAGTGTGGATAAAACTCCAATTATAATGTGATTGTGGATAAATATAATTTAAATATAATTAAATTATAAATTCAGACAAGAATTTAATAGTAATTATTCTAATCACACCCTAATTAATATTGATCCTAATCACTCTATATTCAGTTTCTTTTTTATAATTTCGCACTATTTGTCTGTACTTTATGAATTTTATCAATTAGATCAAACCAAATTTGTTTTGCTCAGGACTATTTGATAATTTTACGTGTGCTTTTTCAAGTATGATGAAGTACATTATTCACCAGTGAATAATAGGTGTGGATAATGAACAGGTCACATGACACGGGTAAATAAGACCTATATTGAAGCTTATTTATAAACAAATGTCACAATATAATAAATTAAAATTATCACCGCGACCAGGATTCGAACTCTATGCCTACAATTCTTCATTTCACGCAGTCAGACCTCTAAACCACTTCGCTACGAAGACATACATAATAATTTATCAAGCTTTTGTATATAGAGAGATGTCAAAAATAAGAAAGTGACGTTTTAAATAATTTATAGCTGATTGCAAGATTTCAATTATTATTCTGAATTTAAATTGAAATTACTAAAAATTATAATATGGAAAGCGAATCAGACACTGAAATGAAAATTACCCCGCCAAAAATGGGACAAGCAGAATAAATGGTATCCTGGCTAATATTCACTTAGGTGTTTATGTCAAACGCACCTTCATGAATAATAGCCATCCATCATTATATGCTTGTTGAATAATATACTATTATTACAATTGGGTCTTCTATTATAGGAGTAGCGTCAATTTAAAAATTTGAGCGTAACTCACCAACTAACTTTACATTTGGATGTCCATACAAAGTTGCTTCTCAACTTATACCATGTTATAGCATTTTAATAACTGTACTCCTATTCAACGATTATCGTTACAATTTCTTTTCGCTTTTTAGCAGCTATGGGGCCTTATATAGCACTCTTTTGTACTACGCGGGTGCGGAGTGGGGGAGTGGTCTGTGTAAAACGCCACGTGTCAAACGTCAAATGTCAAACGTCAAACTTCACGTCGTCAAATGTCAAACGTCACCTTACAAACTTCACGTCGTCAAAATGTCAAACGGCGAACGTAACGTTTGCCAGGTGATATTTAACGTTTGACGCGCGACACAGGCCACTCCGCACCTGCGCAGTACAAAAGTGTGCTATAAAAATGACATCTTTTTTTTTCCGTCAAGAAAAACTCCAATCACTTTGAAAAAAAAAACGATCTCTTGTATTTTACTTCAAATTCGAATTCTGCTTGACTTCTCTATTGCAATTATATAAGGTTGTAGTAGGTTATACAGTGTATTTAAAAAGTTATGACCACTGAAAATCGTATTGAATTCAACGCCCCGTATACTTTAAACTGTACAGTTTAAAAACATTGTGAAGCCGATGTATTCGAGTTTGAACTCGCCCTGTATACGGTTTCTTAGATATGGATGCAGGTCTAGTGAATAATAATACTAGAAGACTATCACAGACGTATGGTTGTAACAGATTAATTTTAAATTGTGCAGTTTAACGTATAGGAGGCGCTGATCTCATCAGGAACAAGTAGTCAGAACTTTTTAAATTCACTGTATAACCTACTACAACCTTATGTCATTGCAATAGAGAATTCGAATTTGAAGTAAAATACAGCGTGTCCCATTAAGAAAATGTAACTTAGATCTGGCACGGCGTTCTGGAACGCGCTGTACGATTACGACTAATTTTAAAATATGTGCCTTTGGGCTGGCTATAATCGGTAAAAATTTTATTTGAATATCATTGAGGATTTACAAGTATTGGACTTTATCGCACTAATGAATCACCCTGTATCTTGACGGCTACCAATTAAACAAAATACCATAGAAATATATGAATTTTTGGAAATTTTTATAAAAAAACGTTCATATATTAAATGAAGAACTGCTTATACTTTATAGATATCTTGTATATGATTAGTATATTTTTATTGTAATGCTCGGTAAATTAAACAAACTAATTACGTATGTTTAAAAAAAATAGGATATGCTGATCTTCAAAGAAGCGTATACATAAATAATATAGGTACGTTGATAACATCTGAAAAAATAAAACATTCAGCCACTGAACGTGACTCAAACACTGAAATAAAACCATTAATCAAACTTCAAACCATTACTACCACTTTAACAGTAGCCGTAGAGCTACCAGTTAACAAGGTCCAACTGCCTGTTAAAAGTCGTGATCAGAGCACAATTCTAAAAGGCTCACTAATTGTCAATTGAAGGAGGTCCGATGGACAGTTGTCTCGTTCCGCCAAATTACCTGTTGACTGACAGACAGTGTGAAAAGAAGCCTTTTTTTTTCTATTTCTCCGTGTTCTTTTGCCTACACAAAAAGCCGTTGTATCCACGGATGTCTTCATTAACAACTTGTTGGTTATCCATTAATATTCTTTGAAATATTTGTACGTAACGGGTTTTAGATGGAATTAATGATCATTCGAAAAAAGTACAACAAAAGTAACCAAGTCTTTTTTTTATAAATTAAAACTAATACATCTTGATCGGTAATGATTTTTATAATATTTAAATTTCTATTAAATAGAAAAACATTCGGTTCATCGACATTGGCGTGGAAGAGTATATTTGTCACAAAAAAAATAATATTAAATCACATCCAGTCTTAAAAGAACTTTTGGGTCTACTATTTTCTTAGACGCAGAGCCGTGTATCTACAATAGTATCGTGGGTTATATTAGTTGTTTGCTTATTTATATCTTCTTCTCTTCTCCATCTACATTTTCAGGTGTCGGACGAGGATTCCGGTTCCTCTTGTACCCAATGCTTCCACTTTTTCCTGTCTCTTGCTAATCTTTTCATTTCATCTAGAGTTTTTCCTATCTTATTCCCTATCTCCTTTATTTGGTCTATCCACTTTCTTCTCGGTCTACCCCTTCTTCTGTGAATAGTACTTCCAGCTTCCAACACTTTTCTTGTAATTCTATCTGTTTTCATTCAGACAATATGTCCTTATCAATTTAATTGTTTTCTCATTATTTTTCTTGTTATTGATTCTTGTTTTGTTATTTGTCTTATCTCTTCATTTCTACATTTGTCCCACTTTGTTTTCCCTGCTATTCTTCTTAGGTGCTTCATCTTGCCTTCATCCTTTTTTCTCAGTGTCCAATTTTCACTTGCATATGTTATTATCGGTATTTATTTCTGCTTCTATCTTCCCATCTTCTGTCAATATAGATCCCAGATATTCATACGTCGTTGCTCTCTCCAGTGTGTCGTCTTTAAATAAATTTTATTTCATTATTAATTTGATCCTGTTGTTTACAATTTATGATCATCATTTTAGTTTTATTTGTATTCACTTCCATCTTCATGTTTTCTATTTCTTCGGTCCATATAGTCACTAGTTTCTGCATCTTATTTCTGGTATTTGCTATAAATACCACATCATCTGCATATAGTAGAGAATTCATTTTTACTGGTTTCAGATTTGTGTAGCCAATTATCGTTTTCAACTGCTCAGTTTTGTTTTTTATTCGCTTCGTTATTTGATCCATAATTAATATAAATAAAAGCGGACTTAAGCTGTCCCCCTGTTTTAACCATTTCTTCTGATTTAATTCCTGCTATTTGTACTTTAGCGTATACGTTCTCGTATGTGCTTCTGATAGCTCCTTTTAGACCCCTAGGTATTTCCATCTCATCCAAGCATCTCCAAATTTCTGTGTCAAAGGCTGCTCTGGCTGGTCAATAAATGTTAGAAACTTTTCTTCTCTTTCTTCTAGTTTTCTTCCTGTTAGGTTTCTTATTATACATATACTATCATTAGTTTGTCTGTCTGGTCTGAATGTTGCCTGTTCTTCTTCCAATTTATGTTCTACATATTGTCTTAGTCTCTTTTCCAGAATTCTGATGTATAGCTTATATATCGTTTGTGCTAGGCATATGGCTCTATAATTATCACATTGCATCTTGTCCCCCTTTTTATATATTGGTATTATCAAAGTTATTTTCCCAGTCTGTAGGTATTCTTTTTTCTTTCCATGCCTCTTTGGATACTTCCCAAATCCATTGTTTTCCTTTCTGCTCCAGTCATTTTATCATTTCTGGTGCAATGCCTTCTTCTCCACTTGCTTTTCCTGTCCTTATTTTATGTCTAGCTTCATCTATTTCTTCTATGCTTATTTCCTGCTCTTCTTGATATTCTCTGTCTATCCTTTCTTCCTATGTTAAGGTATTAAATTTATCTTCGTAATATTCAGCCCACGTTTCCATTATCTCTATTTTTCTTGTTTGTAACTGATTATTCCTATTTCTCACTGCTTTAATTTCTTTTCCTTTACCTCCTCTCATTCTTTTTATCTATGTCCAGAATTTTCGGTTATCTACTTTATGTGTTTCTGTCAACTGCTCACCAAATTTTTTCCATGATTCCTTTTTCTCTTGTCTTATAGTATTTTTTAATAATTTTTTCTTTTTATTATAGTCATCTTTATCTTCTTGTGTTCTTGTTTGGATATATTTTTCCATTTTTTTTTTCTTTTCCCTTGCCATCTTTATTATCTCTTCGTTCCACCAGCTCGTCCTTTTTATATGTTCTCCTTCCACATATCTTCTCTGCAGTTGTTAATACTATTTCTTTGAATGCCGTCCATATTTCTTCTAAAGTCCATTCTACTCTTTCATTTTCCATTTTTTGAAATTCTTTATTAGTATATTCTCGATATCTATTTTTGCTGTATATTGCTAAACTGGTGTATCTTCCTTTATTCTCATATTTAACGCACATTCAGCCACTACTAGTCTGTGATTGGACCCTATTTCTGCTTCAATTTTTGTTTCTATCCTCAGTATATTCTCGGTCAGACTTTGTGTGTATTTTATGTAGTCTATTAGACTTTTAGCGTTTCTTTCTTCTGCCACGAATGGATATTTTTGCTCTATATTTTGATACCACATCGTATTTCCTATTAATAGATCATTTCTTCTACAGAAGTCTATCATCTTTATCCCATTCCTGTTTACATTTTCCTCTCCATAATCTCCCATGCATCCCATGCCTCTATTTTGTTCTTTACCTACTCTACTCTTCCAATCCCCCATTATTATTATTGCCTCGTTATATTTGTATTTTCAGCTTGAGCTTCTTCAAATGCTTTCTCCTTTTCCTTCCTTTTATTCTTCGCACTATTTTTTTTATTTCTGGTAGTCATAAATTCTCCACTGTTTGTATTATTTTCTTTTCCTTAGTTTTCCCCTGGTTCATTGCCATTATTTTCTTTTGTACTATGATTTTTACTTTTTTTCTTATCATTATCGATATTTGATTTATCACTATTAATTAAATTTAAAAAAATTATTTCAATAATTTTGGTATTTATTTAATTTATCCGTCAAAATTAGTTTAAACCCAAACAAAATTAATATGGCTATGTAGCCAATGTCAATCCCTTTCAAACGAGATATCACTTGCCATAAGGTCCTATTTAAAATTATTGGCCAGAGTGGCACTGTGACGTCATCTATTACTATTACGTCACCTGTTACCATTCGTAGAGAAGTTTACAACACTTTATTTTCACCCTCCAAATTTTATTAATGTAAGTGTAGCCGTCCAAAAGATACGAGGGGGGGAGGGGACTTTTGAATAGCACTGTATATATATATATACATATACTACTACTACTACTATATATATATATATATATATATCAATACTTATACTTTTTCTAATCCTTTCTATCCTAGCTAATTTTTTGGTTTTTACTATTTTGTTCCCACTATAAATATATCTATTATCACTATTATACCTATAAGTAGTACTACTATTTTATTTCAAGTTCTATAAATGACTCTTGACGATGCAAAAATATGTTACAAAATAACTTTGTTTTTATAAACTTTGGGTATAGGGAATGCTTGTATACTGTATACTATACAGGGGTTCCCATTTAAAAAATCATATGTTTGGTTTGTAGTCTCCGTTTCACATAAGAAGAAGCCACTTGAAGTTTGCCAACTGACTTGCGCAGAAACCAAAATCGGTCTTGTTTATATATGTCGCCTCGTAACGACCGTTTCATGCCATTTGCGTTACAAATCATGTTTCATGACGATAGGCATTTTATTATTGACATTTGAGGTTGTGTTTGAAGACGTTTAGCTAGTTTATCTGTGTGAGTGAGAGTGTGTTTTATTTGATCTCAATCCATGGCTCCTAAAAAACTTGTTGGTGTTAAAGGAAAAATTATTCACAGTCAAGGCCGACAGATTCTTAAACTTGCAACTTTTATCGAGCCCGAAAATGTGAAAACGTTACGCTACTGATTTGAAGTCGAATGTCAATTTAACAATAAGGTGCTGGTTTTGACAGCAAGTTCGCGCATACGACTGCAACTTCGCGTGGGTTCTTCTTACGTGAAACGGAGTCTAACGGAGTTATTCAACACTCTTTATAGTTCGAGATAGTTTCAAAATATGGACCTTAAAGACATCTACTAATTTCTAATAACACTTTTTGATATCTCTTAAAATAACCCATATACCGAGCTTTTTCGTAAGATTGGTACACCCTGTATATTAAGTAAATCACAAGATAGGTCACTATTTGGTCTAGCCGAATATGAAACATCAGGTGGGCATCACATCAAATGCAACTTCTGCCATTCTGACGATGATATGTCAATATCGAAATAATTATCAATATCTTAGAATGTTCATATTTTTTTCATTAAATAGTGGAAAAAATTAGAAACAGTTAGTTTCATTTATAACAGTAATATGAGTAGATTCCACAAAGTAAGGGTCCAAACAGTAAATTATGATTGTCACATTTTATGTCATCTCAAACCACAAAATCCATACTTTTCGTAATTGTACATCAATATTAATGGTGATCCTACTTTATTAGTGAAGCTGTATGCTTTCCCATTTTTTGCTCCATTTTCTCATACTTCAGCATTGGGAATTATTATGCTTTTACAATCTCACTTTTAGTCATCGTGCTTGATCATTCTTGACTTCACTAGGACTAGGAGGCTAAAATTCTACTTCAAATACGTGAACCACTGCAAAATCACTATTTTTTTTAAAACACAAACATTAACGTTACGAACCTGTCAGAATTATACACGAACTGTTGACAGACATAAACTTTGACGTCAAATATCGTTCAGACGCAATTTTGAATTGACCTTCATTTAATTTTTACAAAAATTTAACCAAATTAATAAAAACTATTTCCTATTACAATAACACATTGTACGCTACTGGATTTTAACGTTCTCTTACTATCTCTTTTAACTTTTCAACCCTTAACTTGACTTATAACAGCCTCACATTAACAGAATAATTGGTAAACCAATTAAAATAGCTATTAAATTAAATTTATGAGTTCCACTGCGCTAAACATGTGTATATACCTGTATATCAACAATATATATTTATATGGAGTATTTAATGCATTCAAGGCAATTAATTTAATTGGAATGCTGTTAGTATTTCTTTTCGTTAGCATGTGATTAATTATGTTTTTAAACAATGTGGATTTGTGCTTAAATTATATTAACATGGTTTTTAATTTTAGATTACTTTTTGGGTCCCCTTGTAAACTATATATTGGTTTTTAATGAAATCCAAAACTTTCGCGCGGTAAAATCTATAATAAAATAATATTTCAGTATTACAAATCCCTAAAGAGATCTTTTCACCATCTTTTCCATCGCATAAACAAACAAATATTTCTATTGTGATAAACGTTTGCGAAATATCACAATCAGCACCTACAAAGCAATATTATTTTTTCCCTTGTCCCATTTGGTAAAGAAACTATTCCAAAACAAACATACCGCATCTGTACAGAAAGTATGTAATTGATTTGTCATAGTTCTGTCGAACATTTATATGAAGAATGAAAAGAACCCTAAATTCGGCTGCTTTTCGGTGTACTCAGGTGGATACAATGTTTACTTAGGTTTTTTTTGCATCATTTTATATTTAAATCTATTATATATAATAGAAATAAAAGAATGAAAGGTTATGGTTAAGATAATGCATTTTTTACGGAAATACTTAACATTACTTAAAAATATCCCTCCCTTTTTCATTTTTTAAATAACTAACGATGTAGTAATGGGATGTTAAAAATTTTAAACAGAATCTTTTAGGGGAACAATAATTCCTATTTCCCATGTTATCTACTTCCATTCCAGAATCTTCGTGTCTTCCATAAAGTCCACCAGTTTGACTGGAGGGATTTTCAGTAGTTGTGATGGTTGTATAAATTCCTCTCCAAAGTGCTTGTAAGTCCTCGCAGAAGCAGAGTAAGTGAGTAGGTGTTTCATCATCAAGTTCACATTTTCTGCACATAGGTTCACTAAATTTGCCCATATTGTACAGATGTTTCCTCAAGGTGCAGTGTCCACTCACCAGGTCGGTAACTGTCTTCAAATGTCTCTTACCCAGTTTCAGTAGCCTCGTTGAGAGTTCTTCGTCTACCTTGTTCAGTAAACTCTTTGTATGCATGTGCCCTTGTGTCAACCTCCATTTGAGTTGGTGTTCCCAGCCAGTTCGCGATTTCCCCTCTTATGCAATTTTTTGTGATTCCACAAAACGGTTCCGGACCTATGAAGTCTCCTTTAGAGCCTTCTTTAGCTAACTGGTCCACCATTTCATTACCTGCAATCCCCTCATGTGCCGGCACCCATATTAGAGACACTTTGTTGTCTCTTGCCGGCCTGTTGAGGGATTCTTTGCAGTTTTTCACCAGTCTAGACCTAGTTGTTGGATTACAGATAGCCTTAAGCAGAGCCAATTTTTTGTCAGGTAAATACACTTCTGATGTTTTCATCAATACATGCTATAGCGGCAATCGTCTCTGCTTGAAACACAGTCGTATATCGACCAAGGCTAAAGAACAGCCCCAGTGCCATGGTTTGTTTTGGAACCATCGGTGAAACAGATGATTTCTCCAGAATAACCTGGGTGCATCACCTGTTCCCTAGATGAGATGATGATATTCACTAGCTCAGTCAATGTATTCTCTGGTGCCATGCTATCAAAACTCATGTGATTAGATGTTGTATTAGATGAGCTATTAGCCAGTCACAAAGAACCA